>JAJLRB010001075.1:0-29836 GCA_020976825.1 Odocoileus hemionus
ACGAGGCTTGATTGCTTAGAGCTTTTGTGTAATAAAGTTGTATTAAAGTATAAAGGAGATAGAGAAAGCTTCTGACATAGGCATCAGAAGGGGGCAGAAAGAGTAGCCCCTTGCAATTGTTAGCAATGGAATTACATGGCTCAGATGGTAAAGCATCTGTCTGCAATGCTAGAGACCCAGGTTAGATCCCTGGGTCAGGAAGATCTCCTGGAGAAGGAAATGGCCACCCATTCCAGTACATTTGCCTGGAAAATCCCATGGACAGAGGAGCCTGGTAGACTACAGTTCATGGGGCCACAAAGAGTTGGACATGACTGAGCAACTTTACTTTACTTTTAATTAGTTATTCAGATCAGTTCAGTTCCGTTCAGTCACTGAGTTGTGTCTCACTCTTTGGGACCCCATGATTCACAGCATGCCAAGCCTCCCTGTCAGTCACCAACTCACAGAGTTTACTCAAACTCATGTACATCGAGTCGGTGATGCCATCCAGCCATCTCATCCTCTGTCATCCCCTTTGCCTCCTGTCCCCAATCCCTCACAGCATCAGGGTCTTTTCCAATGAGTCAACTCTTCGCACCAGGTGGCCAAATTATTGAAGTTTCAGCTTCAGAATCAGTTTTTCCAATAAGCAGCCAGGACTGATCTCCTTTAGGATGGACTGGTTGGATGTCCTTGCAGTCCAAGGGACTCTCAAGAGTCTTCTCCAACACCACAGTTCAAAAGCATAAACACTTTGGTGCTCAACTTTCTTCACAGTCCAATTCTCACATCCATACATGACCACTATTAAAACCATAGCCTTGACCAGATAGACCTTTGTTGGCAAAGTAGTCCGTCTGCTTTTTAATATGCTATCTAGGTTGGTTATAACTTTCCTTCCAAGGAGTAAGTGCCTTTTAATTTCATGGCTGCATTCACCATCTGCAGTGATTTTGGAGCCCAAAAAGATAAAGTCTGACACTGCTTCCACTGTTTCCCCATCTATTTCCCATGGAGTGATGGGACCTGATGCCATGATCTTAGTTTTCTGAATGTTGAGCTGTAAGCCAACGTTTTCATTCTCCTCGTTCACTTTCATCAAGAGGCTTCTTAGTTCTTATTCACTTTCTGCCATATGGGTGGTGTCATCTGCATGTCTGAGGTTATTGATATTTCTCCTGGCAATCTTAACTCCAGCTTGTGCTTCTTCCAGCCCAGCATTTCTCATGATGTACTCGGCATATAAGTTAAATAAGCAGGGTGACAATGTACAGTCTTGACGTGCTCCTTTTCCTATTTGGAACCAGTCTGTTGTTCCATGTCCAGTTCTAACTGTTGCTTCCTGAACTGCATACAGGTTTCTCAAGAGGCAGGTCAGGTGGTCTGGTATTCCCATCTCCTTCAGAGTTTTCCACAGTTAATTGGGATCCACATAGTCGAAGGATTTGGCGTAGTCAATAAAGCAGAAATAGATGTTTTTTTTTTTTTTTCTGGAACTCTCTTGCTTTTTTGATGATCTAGCAGATGTTGGCAATTTGATCTCTGGTCCCTCTGCCTTTTCTAAAGCCAGCTTGAAAAAAAAAAAAAAAAATAAAGCCAACTTGAACATCTGGAAGTTCACAGTTCACGTATTGCTGAAGCCTGGCTTAGAGAGTTTTGAGCATTACTTTACTAGCGTGTGAGATGAGCATAATTGTGTGGTATTTTGAGCATTCTTTGGGATTACCTTTTTTTCTAATTGGAATGAAAACTGACCTTTTCCAGTCATGTGGCTACTGCTGAGTTTTCCAAATGTGCTGGCATTATGAGTGCAGCACTTTCACAGCATCATCTTTCAGTATTTGAAATACTTCAACTGGAATTCCATCACCTCCACTAGCTTTGTTCGTAGCGATGCTTTCTAATTCCCACTTGACTTCACACTCCAGGATGTCTGGCTCTAGGTGAGTGATCACACCATTGTGATTATCTGGGTCATGAAGATCTTTTTGTACAGTTCTTCTGTGTATTCTTGCCACCTCTTCTTAATATCTTTTGCTTCTGTTAGGTCCGTAGCATTTCTATCCTTTATCGAACCCATTTTTGCATGAAATGTTCCCTTGGTTTCTCTAATTTTCTTGAAGAGATCTCTAGTCTTTCCCATTATGTTCTTTTCCTCTATTTCTTTGCATTGATCTCTGAGGATGGCTTTCTTATCTCTCCTTGCTATTCTTTGGAACTCTGCATTCAAATGGGAATATGTTTCCTTTTCTCCTTTGCTTTTCACTTCTCTTATTTTCACAGCTATTTGTAAGGCCTCCTCAGACAAACATTTTGACGTTTTGCATTTCTATTCCATGGGGATAGTCTTGATCTCTGTCTCCTGTACAATGTCACAAACCTCCATCCATAGTTCATCAGGCACTCTGTCTATCAGACCGAGTCCCTTAATTCTATTTCTCACTTCCACTGTATATTCATAAGGGATTTGATTTAGGTCATACTTGAATGGTCTAGTGGTTTTCCCCACTTTCTTCAATTTAAGTCAGAATTTGGCAATAAGGAGTTCATGATCTGAGCCACAGTCCGTTCCCAGTCTTGTTTCTGCTGACTGTATAGAGCTTTTCCATCTTTGGTTGCAAAGAATATAATCAATTTGATTTTAGTGTTGCCCATCTCGTGGTATCCATGTGTAGACTCTTCTCTTGTGTTGTGGGAAGAGGGCATTTGCTATGACCATTGTGTTCTCTTGGCAAAACTCTATTAGCCTTTGTCCTGCTGCATTCTGTACTCCAAGGCGAAATTTGCCTTTGAGTTCCTCCAGGTGTTTTTTGACTTCCTACTTTTGCATCCCAGTCCCCCATAATGGAAAGGACGTCTTTTTTGGATGTTAGTTCTAAAATGTCTTATAGGTCTGCATAGAATCTTTCAACTTCAGCTTCTTCAGCGTTACTGGTTGGGGTATAGGCTTGGATTACTGTGATATTGAATGGTTTGCCTTGGAAACGAAGAGAGATCATTCTCTCATTTTTGAGATTGCATCCAAGTACTGCATTTCAGACTTTTTTGTTGACCATGATGGCTATCCATTACTTCTAAGGGATTCCTGCCCACATTAGTAGATATAATAGTCATCTGAGTTAAATTCACCCATTCCTGTCCATTTTAGTTCACTGATTCCTAGAATGTCAACATTCACTCTTGCCATCTCCTGTTTGACCACTTCCAATTTGCCTTGATTCATGGACCTAACATTCCAGGTTCCTATGTGATATTGCTCTTTACAGCATCAGACCTTGCTTCTATCACCAGTCACATCCACAACTGGGTATTGTTTTTTCTTTGGCTCTATCCCTTCATTCTTTCTGGAGTTATTTATCCACTGAACTCCAGTAGCATATTGGGCACCTACTGACCTGGGGAGTTCCTCTTTCAGTATCCTATCATTTTGCCTTTTCATACTGTTCGTGGGGTTCTCGAGGCAAGAATATTGAAGTGTTTTGCCATTCCCTTCTCCAGTGGACCACATTCTGTCAGACCTCTCCACCATGACCCTTCTGTCTTGGGTGGCTCCACACAGCATGGGTTAGTTTCATTGAGTTAGACAAGACTGTGGTCCGTGTGGTCAGATTGGCTAGTTTCCTGCGATTATGGTTTCTGTGGGCCTGCCCTGTGATGCTCTCTTGCAACATGTCCAAGGTAATTAGTTAATACAGTGAATCAAAAGAACGTCTGGAGGTTGTAAAGAAATTACTTGACCTACTCCCATAATATGCACCTTAAGATAACAGGATTAGCCCAAAGGTTTTTTTTCCAGAGAATGTCCTCAAGCAGGATACATTATTGCTATATAATACTAAGGAAGGTAGAGGGACAAAAAAGTTTGTCCTTTCTTCCTCCTTGATAATCCCAGACCTCTCTCTCCTTGGGGACCCCTGGACTTCTTATGAATCTGCCGAGGAATTGACTTTCTCATTACCCCTTTTGTTTAAGGAGGATTATGTTGCCAAGGGAAAGGGACATTGTTTTCATTTCATAAATACTTCCTGATGTCTAGGAGCATGGTCCCTAAATTGTTAAGGCAACATATTATCCTAACCCTAAAAATGAGGGTCTCTGATCCAGGGGCCCCAAGTAATAGTTGGAGGAGGCTGTGGCACTCATAGGAGCTTGGTCAACCATTTGCAACTTAAAAGCTTTTAGACTTTTAGAAAACCCCATTATACAGTTACAAAATAGTCATTAAACCAAGTTAAAATCAAAATGAAAAGTTACATTATGCCCATAGTTACATCAGTCCATCTTTGTGTTCTTAAATGTCATCAGTTTAAGAAGAGGCATCACATGTGATTGTTGTTGAAGGTATTTGCATACTTGGAAAAAGTCCTTTCCTTGAAGTGGAGATGTCCACCACGGGAAGCCTTCCACTGATGAAGAGGGGAGCTCTCCACAGACCCAGAAGTTAGACTGATTGTGAAATGCTGCGTAGGAGTGAACCCAAGCATTGTCTTGAGGTTCAAACGACAGACTCAGGATTTTTGGAGTCAGCATAAGTAGGCTTACATAGATTATCACGCCTATCTGAAAAGTACAAAGCCAGAGAATAGAAAGTAAAGATATAAAATGAAGTCCCTTAGTTCTGTTCAGGGTGCCACTTCTTAACACGAGTGTGATGTACCCACAAATCAATTCCTGGCACTTTAACAGCTGTGGGAGAAGAAAGAATAACCTAGTAACGGCCTTCCCAGAGGGGCTCAAGGGATGGGCCCACAGACCCCAATGTTTATATGAGGACCTCGGTTCCTTGCTCAAATAGAGGCTTGCTTGACTCAAGCTGGGTCAGGAGTCATCTCCCAGAGTTCTGTTAATGCCTGTTGAAAAGCTGAGAGGTGAGTTACATAATTAGTTAAGTCCAAGGCTTCAGGGTCTATAACAATGTCTATGCATAAGAAAGGCTGTTCACAAATACATCCAAAAGGGGACAGTCCCTCCTCTTTATAGCTATGAGTAGGACTTTAAATGAATTGTCCTGTGTCTCGAGTTAATTTACTCAGATGTCTTTTGATAATGTCATGAGCTTTTTCAACCTTCCCTGAGGATTGGGGTTTACAGGAACAGTGTAAGTGATATTTTATTCCTAGAGTTTTAGACAGCCCCTGAGTTACAGCAGCTTCAAAGGCAGGACCATTGTCACTCTGAAACCTCTGTGGCAATCCAAACCTGGGGATAATTTCATGGATTAAAATCTTTATAACCTCCTTAGCTTTATAATCTCTCAATGTGAGATGAGAGCCGATTCCCCGGCATTGCATACAGAGCAATTCCGTGTTCCACATCAAACACGAAAGGAGCCTTGACTTCTTGATGGAACTCCAGAAAGTCCCAAAGAAAACTGTAACAAGTCTAGAGGGACCCTGAGGTCCCCGCAGCAACATGAAATAGATCCGTCTATGCCAAATCAACTCGAGATGAGGACTGATTCCCCTTCATTGGCTCCAGAGCCACCCCGTGTTTCACATCAAACATGACAAGGGTTTTGACTTCCTTTAGGCAACTACAGAGATGCCCCGAGAACACCGTCCCAAGTCCAGCAGACCACCAAGTTCAGCACAGCCACTCGAGAAAGGCTCCGTGTACCCCAAATCAAATAGATGAGGTCCGATTCCCCTTCCTTGGCTCCAGAGTCATCCCGCTTTCCCCATCAAACACGGCAAGTGGCTTGACTTCCTCTAGGCAACTGCAGAGATTCCCCAAGTACACTGTCCCAAGTCTAGAGGAACACCAAGTTCAGCACAGCAACTCGAGGAAATGTCCGTGTACCCCAAATCATCTCGAGATGAGAGCTGATTCCCTGGAGTCAATTCAAGAGGAATGCCAACTTTCCACAAGTACATCAAGAGGAGGCTTCTCTCAGCTATAGTTATGTGAGAAGGACTCTAAGTTTGCTGCTTCAAGTGAAATGGACACCGAGATGCCCTGACTCGACAGAAGGCCTGATTTCCCTTCAGTGACTTGAAAGCAGGCTCATCTTTCATCTCCCAAGGTGAAGGGATTTCTGAATACCCTGTGGAGACCCTAGAGAAAGCACTAGTTCCAAGCCTCATCTCGAAAGGAGGCCTCACATCTCTTTGAAACGTTGAGAGGAACGCGGAGTTCAGTGCTTCAAAAGGAGACGATGCTTGCCTCCTTTTGAAAACTGATAGAAATCTCAATAGCCCTGTGGCAACTGAGAAGGTGGCCTGGGTTTCCCACATCACCTCGAGTGTCATTATTATTGCCCTGCCAAGCCACGAGGAGAATCCCGAGGTGTCCCTGACAACTAGACAGGAGTCCTTACGTCGCTGAACCAACACGAGTTTTGAGGGCACATCCTAGCCGTAACTCGAAAACATACACCAGATTCCTGCCGGAACTCAAGACAAACCATGAGATTTCCCCATTGCTGCGAGATGAGCCCTGATTACATTGCACTGCATGCAGAGCAAGGCCATGAGTGATGGTATGAATACAGTGCATGTGATGTCATACATAATGTGGTGTGATGTCATAAAATGTGGATGTGATACTTTAAATAAGGTATATGATGTTATACATCTAGTGGGCGTGATGTCATACATACAAAGGGTGTGATATCATCGAAAGAGTGGGTGTCATGGCACAGATACAATGGCTGTAATGTAGTATACAATGGATATGATGTCATCTTACATAGCTCATGAAATCTCATAAATACAGTTGGTGTGATATCCTCAATACAGTGGATGTGAAAACCCAGATACCGTGGATACAATGTTAAATAGAGTGGGTGTGATGTCCTAGAAACGGTGGTTTGATGTCATAAACTGACGATGTGATATCTTGTATGGTTAAAAAGATGCTATATATATGCAGAGTGTGATGTCATGCAAAGAGTGGGCGTGATATCAGTGGAGAGGTTGTGATGGCAAAGAAACACTGGGGGCAATGCCTGGTACAGTGGGTGTGATGTCATGCCTGACGAGGATGTGGCATCATAAGTACTGTGGTTTGGTGTGATAGAGTGGATGTGATGTCATCTGAAGTGCAAACGATGTCATACATATGCCGAGTGATGTAACCACAGCACACAGTGTTGTGATGTCATACATAGTGGATATGATGTCATAAATAGAGTGGATAGGATGCCACACGTCTACTGGATGTGATATCATACATAGAGTGGCTGTGATATCATTGGTACTATGGGTGTGATAACACAGATACAGTGGACGTGAGGTCAGATATAGTGGATGTGATGTCAGGTATAGTGGACTTGATGTCATAAATAAAGTGGTGGGAGGTCATAAAGAGTGGATGTGATGTCATATGTAGTACATATGATGTCATACATATAGTGGCTGTGATGTCATACGTACACTGGGTTAGATAAAATTGGTACATTGCGTGTGTTGACAGAAATACAATGGGGGTGATGTCAGGTATAGAGGCGGTGAATTTACACAATGGTTGTGCTGCTATAACACTGTGTGTGATGCCATATGAAGTGGATATGTCATAAACATATAGTGTGTGTGATGACATAGATAAAGTCCTTGTTGATATCTCATATATAGTGATTGTGATGTCACACAGAGTAGATGACATGTCATAGCGTATATAGTGTGTGTGATGTCATGAATAGAGTGCATGTGATGTCATAAATACTAAGGATTGTTGTCATAAAGTATGGATATGATATCATGTGTAGTGCATATTGTGGCATATATATGCCACCTATGATCTCTTACATAGTTGGTGTGATACCGTCGAGAAAGTTGTGTGATGACATATACAGTGGATGTGATGACAGGTGTAAGGGGTTTCAAGACAGATATAGAGCTAGTGAAGTCATACACACAGTGTGGGTGAGATCATATATCGTGGATGTGATGTCATAAACATACTGGGTGCCAAGACAAACAATGGTATGATGTCATCAAGTGTGGATTTGATGTCATATAAAGTGCTCTAGTGTCATACAGGCAGTGGGTATGATTTCATACATATTTAGGGTGTGGTATCATTAATCAAGTGAGTGTGATTACACAGATACACTGGGTGTCATGCCAGATACAGTGGTTGCGTTGTCATTCATACACCATGTGAGATGTCATATATACTGAGTATGATGTCAAAAACATAGCAGGTGTCTTGTCACAGTTACAGTGGCTGTGATGTCACAAGCATAGTGTATGTGATGTCATAAACAGTGGGTTTGAAGTCATGAATGGAGTGGATGGGATGTCACGAAAACAGTCTTTTGATGTCATAAAGAGTGGGTGTGATGTCACATAGAATTCATATGATGTCATACATATGGTTGGTTTGATATCACACATATTGCAGTTGTGGTATAAACAATACACTGTAAGTAATAACGCAGCTAGAGAGGATGCGATGTCAAATATACTGTGTGTGATGACATGAATACAGAGGGTGTGATGTCATAGCGTGGTGTGATATCATACAGTGTGGATGTGATGTCATATGTAGTTCATATGATGTCATATATTGTGGCTGTGACATCATACATACAATGGGGGTTATATCATCGATAATCTCGGTGTGATGACACACATACAGTGGAGGTTTCTGACAGATATAATGGGGGTGAGATGAGATAGAGTAGCTTTGATGTCATGAATAGAGTGTTGTGATGTCATAAAGTGTGGGTGTGATGTCGTATAGAGTGCATAGTGTGCCATGCATATAGTATGTGTGATATCATGCATACAGTTTGTGTTATATCACCAATACAGAAGGTGTAATCACACAGATCCAGATATGGAGGGTGTGATGTCAGATATAGTGTTTGTAGCATCTCAACACAGTGTGTTTGATGTCAAATATATTGGATATGAATTCACAAACCCAGTGGGTGTGATGTTACAGATAAAGTGGCTGTGATTTCAGAGGTATAGTGTATGAGATGTCATAAACCGTGGATATGATGTAACATATATGAGATCTGATGTCATGAATGCAGTGGTTGTGATGTCATAAATGCTAAGGATTGATGTCATAAAGTGTGAATGTGATGTCATGTAGAGTGTGTATGGTGTCATACGTATGCCAGGTGTGATGATTTCCATACTTGTTGTGATGTCATCAATACAGCGGGTGTGACGACACAGATACAGTGGTTGTGATGTCAAACTGTGATGTCAAAGTGGGTGAGATGTCAGGTATAGTCGATGTGTTGTCATGAAAGCAGTGTGGGTGATGTCATTCATATTGGATATGATGTCATTAATATACTGGGTGTGATGTCATACATTTAGTTGTCTGATATCATAAAGAGTACATGTGGTGTCATGCATACTGAATATGATGTCATACATAGAGTGTTTGTGATGTCATACACAGAGTGTGTGTGGTATAATTGATACACTGGGTTTGATGACACAGATATAGTGGATGTAGTGTCAGATATAGTGGGTGAGATGGCCGATAAAACGTTTGTGTTCTCATGTGTGTGGTGTCATATATAGTGTGTGTGATGTCATGAAAGCAGTGGATGTAATGCGCTGACTACAATGGTGTGAGTTCATAAAGAGTGGATGTGACGATATGTATAGTGAGTAAGATGTCATACATAAAGAGGGTGTGATGTCATACAAAATGTTGGTCAGAGGTCATCAAGAGTGGTGGATGCAATGTCAGATATAGTGGGAGTGATGTCATGGGTACAGTTCATATGATGGCATAAAAATTGTGTGATGGCATAAAAAAATTGTGTTGATGTCATAAAATGTGGATGTGATGCCATATCGAGTGTATATGATGCTATACATAGAGGGGTGTGATGTCATACATACAAAGGGTGTGATATCATCGAAAGAGTGGGTCTGATGACACAAATACAGTGGTTGTGAAGTTAAAAATATGGTGAAGGTGAAGTCATATACAATGGATATGATGTCGCCTTACATACACATGAGATCTCATCAATATTTTGTGTGTGATATCATCAATACAGTGGATGTGATGACACAGATACAGTGGATACGATGTAAAATAGAGTGGGTGTGTGTGTCCTAAAAATGGTGGTTTGATGTCATAAACTGAGGATGTGATGTCTTGTACGAGTGTGCAAACGTTGCCATACATATGCCGAGTGTGATGTCATGCAAAGAGTCGGTGTGATATCAGTGGAGAGGTTGTGATGGCAAAGATACAGTGGGTGTGATGTTTCATACAGTGGTGTGTGATGTCATGCCTGACGAGGATGTGGCATCATGGATGTACATGTGATTTGGTTTGTGATAGAGTGGATGTGATATCATCTGAAGTGCAAACGATGTCATACATATGCCGAGTGATGTATCAACAACAAAGAGTGTTGTGATGACATACATAGTGGATATGATGTCATAAATAGAGTGGATAGGATGTCACACGTTTACTGGATGTGATATCATACATAGAGTGGCTGTGATGCCATTGGTACTGTGGGTGTGATAACACAGATACAGTGGACGTGAGGTCAGATATATGGGTGTGTGATGCCAGGTATAGTGGACTTGATGTCATAAATAAAGTGGTGTGTGAGGTCAAAAAGAGTGGATGTGATGTCATATGTGTATACATATGATGTCATATATATAGTGGCTGTGATGTCATACATACACTGTGTTAGATAAAATTGGTACATTTCGTGTGTTGACACAGATACAATGGGTGTGATGTCAGACATAGTGGCTGTGAAGTTACACAATGGTTGTGTTGTCATAACACTGTGTGTGATGCCATGTAAAATGCATATGTCATAAACATAGTGTGTGTCATGTCATAGATACAGTCATTGTGTGATGTCACATATATAGTGAATGTGATATCATACACAGTAGATGACAAGGTATATCGAATATAGTGCCTGTGATGTCGTGAATAGAGTGCATGTGATGTCATAAATACTAAGGATTGTTGTCATAAAGTGTGGATATGTTGTCCTGTATAGTGCATAGGATGGCATACATATGCCACCTGTGATGTCTCACATAGTAGTTGTGTTGTTTTCCACAGAGCGGGTGTGATGACTTATACGATGAATGTGATGGCAGATAGAATGTGTTTCAAGTCAGATATAGAGCTAGTGTAGTCATACATACAGTGTGTGTGTGATATATATAGAGTGGATATGATGTCATCAAAAACATAGTGGGTGCAGTGACATCAGATACAGTGGTAGTGTTGTCATTCATACACCGTGTGAGATGTCAGATATACCGAGTATGATGTCTAAAACCTAGTAGGTGTCTTGTCATAGTTACAGTGGCTGTGATGTTATAAGTATAGTGTATGTGATGTCATATAAAGTGGGTGAGATGTCATGAATACAGTTGGTGTGATGTCGTGAATACAGTCTTGTGATGTCATAAAGAGTGGGTGTGATGTCACATAGAATTCATATGATGTCATACATATAGTGGGTTTTGATATCACACATATTGCAGGTGTTATAATCAATACACTAAGTAGTGATGCAGGCACAGTGGAAGCGATGTCAGATATACTGTGTGTGATGACATGAATACAGAGGGTGTGATGTCATAGAGTTTTGGGATATCATACAGAGTGGATGTGATGTCATACATAGTTCATATGATGTCATATATATTGTGGCTGTGATATCGTACATACAATAGGGTTTTTATGAGTGATAATCTGGGTGTGATGACACAGATACAGTGAATGTGCTGTCAGATATAAAGGGTGTGAGATGAGATAAATTAGCTTTGATGTCATGGATAGACTGATTTGATGTCACACAGCGTGTGTGTGATGTCGTATATAGTGCCTATTGTGCCATATATATGAAATGTGTGATGTCCTACATTCAGTGTGTGTGTTTTATCATCGATACAGTGGGTGTGATCACACAGAGATATATATGGATGGTATGATGTCAGATATAGTGGTTGTATTGTCTTAACACAGAGTGTTTGATATGAAGTATAGTGGATATGAATTCACAAACACAGTGGGTGTGATGTTACAGATAAAGTGGTTGTGATGTCACAGGTATAGTGGATGAGATGTCATAAACGTTGGATGTGATGTCATATAGAGGAGATCTGATGTCATGAATGCAGTGGTTGTGATGTCATAAATATTGATCGCTGATGTCATAAAGTGTGAATGTGATGTCATGTAGAGTGTGTATGATGTCACATGTGTACCCATTGTGACGACTTCCATGCTTGTTCTGATGTCATCGATACAGAGGTACATCGATACACATGTGTGAGTCATCTGTGTGATGACAGAGATATAGTGGCTGTGATGTCAAATATAGTGGGTGAGATGTCAGGTATAGACATTGTGTTGTCATGAAAGCAGTATGTGTGTGATATCATATATATTGGATATGATGTCATAAATATACCGGGTGTGATGTCATACATATAGGGGGGTGTGATGTCATAAAGAGCTTATGTTATGTCATTCACACTGAATATGATGTCATACATATATAGTGTGTGTGATATCATCCAGACAGTGGGTGTGGTATAATTAATACACTGGGTCTGAAGACACAGATACAGTGGATGCGTCTCAGTCTCAGATACAGTGGATGAGATGGCAGATATAACGTTTGTGTTGTCATGTGTGTGATCTCATATATAGTGTCTGTGATGTCATGAATGCAATGGATGTAATCTGATGACTATAATGGTGTGAAATCATGAAGAGTGGATGCGACGTTATGTATAGTGCATAAGATGTCATACATAAAGTGAGTGTGATGTCATGCATACAGTTGGTCTGAGATCATCAATAGAGTGGTTGTGATGACGCAGATAGAGTGGATGCAATGTCAGATAAAGCAGGAGTGATGTCATGAGTACAGTGCATGTGATGTCATAAATAATGTGGTGTCGTGTCCTGAAATGTGGATGTGATGCCTTATATAGTGTTTATGATGTTATGTAAACAGGGTTGTGATGTCATACATACAAAGGGTGTGATATCATGGAAAGATTGGGTGTGAGACACAGATTCAGTGGCTTTGATGTAACAAATATAGTGAATATGATGTTGTATACAATGGATAAATGTCATCATATATAGCGGATGAGATCTCATAAATACAGTTTTTGTGATATCATCAATGCAGTGGATGTGATGACACAGATACTGTGAATACGATGTCAAATATACTGTGTGTGATGTCTTAAAAATGGTGGTTTGATGTCATAATGTGAGGATGTGATTTCTTCGATAGTGCAATAGATGCCATACATATGCCGAGTGTGAAGTCATACAGACTGGGTGTGACGTTGTCAATACAGTGGTGTGATGACACAGATTACTGGCTGTGATGTCACATGTATAGTGTATATGTTGCCCTGCATACTGGATGTGGTTTCATAAATAGAGGTTGTGCTGTCATAAGTACAGTAGTGTGATGACAAAAGCAGTGGATATGATGCTATTATAGTGCATATGATGTCACACATATAGTGGGTGTGATGTCATACAAAAGTGGATGTGATATCAGCGGAGAGATTGTGATGACAAAGATGCACTTAGTGCGATGTCTGATAGAGTGAGTGTGATGTCATGCCTGAAGTGGATGTGACATCATAAAATATGTGGTTTGCTGTGATAGAACGGATGTGATGTCATCTATAGTGCAAATGATGTCATAAATATGCTGAGTGTGGTGTCATCAACACCGAGGGTTGTGATGTCATACATAGTGGGTATCATGTCACAAAAATATAGTGGATAGGAGGTCACACGTATACTGGATGTGATATCATACATATATTGGCTGAGATACCATCGACTGGGTGGGTGTGATGACACAGATACAGTGGACGTGAGGTCAGATATAGAGGAGTGATGTGATATATAGTGGACGTGATGTCATAAAGTGGTGTGATGTCATAAAGAGTGGATGTGATGTCATATGTGTTACATTTGATTTCATATATTTAGTGGAGATGATGTCATACATACACTGGGTTTGATGAAATTGATAGATTCGGTGTGATGACACAGATACAGTGGGTGTGATATCAGACCTAGTGGCTGTGAAGCACGCAATGGCTGTATTGTCATTGTCATAACACTGTGTTTGATGCCATATAAAGTAGATATGTCATAAACGTAGTGTGTGTGATGTCATCAAAACAGTCATTGTGAGAAGTCACACATACAGTGAATGTGCTATCACACACAGTAGATGACATGTCATATGTAGTGCGTGTGATGTCATGAGTAGAGTGCATGTGATGTCATAAATACTAAGGATTGTTGTCATAAAGTGTGGATATGTTGTCCTGTATAGTGCATAGGATGGCATACATATGCCACCTGTGATGTCTCACATAGTAGTTGTGTTGTTTTCCACAGAGCGGGTGTGATGACTTATACGATGAATGTGATGGCAGATAGAATGTGTTTCAAGTCAGATATAGAGCTAGTGTAGTCATGCATACAGTGTGTGTGATATCATATAGAGTGGATATGATGTCATAAACATAGTGGGTGCAGTGACATCAGATACAGTGGTAGTGTTGTCATTCATACACCGTGTGAGATGTCAGATATACCGAGTATGATGTGTCTAAAACCTAGTAGGTGTCTTGTCATAGTTACAGTGGCTGTGATGTTATAAGTATAGTGTATGTGATGTCATATAAAGTGGGTGAGATGTCATGAATACAGTTGGTGTGATGTCGTGAATACAGTCTTGTGATGTCATAAAGAGTGGGTGTGATGTCACATAGAATTCATATGATGTCATACATATAGTGGGTTTGATATCACACATATTGCAGGTGTTATAATCAATACACTAAGTAGTGATGCAGGCACAGTGGAAGCGATGTCAGATATACTGTGTGTGATGACATGAATACAGAGGGTGTGATGTCATAGAGTTTTGGGATATCATACAGAGTGGATGTGATGTCATACATAGTTCATATGATGTCATATATATTGTGGCTGTGATATCGTACATACAATAGGGTTTTTATGAGTGATAATCTGGGTGTGATGACACAGATACAGTGAATGTGCTGTCAGATATAAAGGGTGTGTGATGAGATAAATTAGCTTTGATGTCATGGATAGACTGATTTGATGTCACACAGCGTGTGTGTGATGTCGTATATAGTGCCTATTGTGCCATATATATGAAATGTGTGATGTCCTACATTCAGTGTGTGTGTTTTATCATCGATACAGTGGGTGTGATCACACAGATATAGATATGGATGGTATGATGTCAGATATAGTGGTTGTATTGTCTTAACACAGAGTGTTTGATATGAAGTATAGTGGATATGAATTCACAAACACAGTGGGTGTGATGTTACAGATAAAGTGGTTGTGATGTCACAGGTATAGTGGATGAGATGTCATAAACGTTGGATGTGATGTCATATAGAGGAGATCTGATGTCATGAATGCAGTGGTTGTGATGTCATAAATATTGATCGCTGATGTCATAAAGTGTGAATGTGATGTCATGTAGAGTGTGTATGATGTCACATGTGTACCCATTGTGACGACTTCCATGCTTGTTCTGATGTCATCGATACAGAGAGGTACATCGATACACATGTGTGAGTCATCTGTGTGATGACAGAGATATAGTGGCTGTGATGTCAAATATAGTGGGTGAGATGTCAGGTATAGACATTTGTGTTGTCATGAAAGCAGTATGTGTGATATATATATATTGGATATGATGTCATAAATATACCGGGTGTGATGTCATACATATAGGGGTGTGATGTCATAAAGAGCTTATGTTATGTCATTCACACTGAATATGATGTCATACATATAGTGTGTGTGATATCATCCAGACAGTGGGTGTGGTATAATTAATACACTGGGTCTGAAGACACAGATACAGTGGATGCAGTCTCAGATACAGTGGATGAGATGGCAGATATAACGTTTGTGTTGTCATGTGTGTGATCTCATATATAGTGTCTGTGATGTCATGAATGCAATGGATGTAATCTGATGACTATAATGGTGTGAAATCATGAAGAGTGGATGCGACGTTATGTATAGTGCATAAGATGTCATACATAAAGTGAGTGTGATGTCATGCATACAGTTGGTCTGAGATCATCAATAGAGTGGTTGTGATGACGCAGATAGAGTGGATGCAATGTCAGATAAAGCAGGAGTGATGTCATGAGTACAGTGCATGTGATGTCATAAATAATGTGGTGTCGTGTCCTGAAATGTGGATGTGATGCCTTATATAGTGTTTATGATGTTATGTAAACAGGGTTGTGATGTCATACATACAAAGGGTGTGATATCATGGAAAGATTGGGTGTGAGACACAGATTCAGTGGCTTTGATGTAACAAATATAGTGAATATGATGTTGTATACAATGGATAAGATGTCATCATATATAGCGGATGAGATCTCATAAATACAGTTTTTGTGATATCATCAATGCAGTGGATGTGATGACACAGATACTGTGAATACGATGTCAAATATACTGTGTGTGATGTCTTAAAAATGGTGGTTTGATGTCATAATGTGAGGATGTGATTTCTTCGATAGTGCAATAGATGCCATACATATGCCGAGTGTGAAGTCATACAGACTGGGTGTGACGTTGTCAATACAGTGGTGTGATGACACAGATTACTGGCTGTGATGTCACATGTATAGTGTATATGTTGCCCTGCATACTGGATGTGGTTTCATAAATAGAGGTTGTGCTGTCATAAGTACAGTAGTGTGATGACAAAAGCAGTGGATATGATGCTATTATAGTGCATATGATGTCACACATATAGTGGGTGTGATGTCATACAAAAGTGGATGTGATCATCGGAGAGATTGTGATGACAAAGATGCACTTAGTGCGATGTCTGATAGAGTGAGTGTGATGTCATGCCTGAAGTGGATGTGACATCATAAAATATGTGGTTTGCTGTGATAGAACGGATGTGATGTCATCTATAGTGCAAATGATGTCATAAATATGCTGAGTGTGGTGTCATCAACACCGAGGTTGTGATGTCATACATAGTGGGTATCATGTCACAAATATAGTGTGATAGGAGGTCACACGTATACTGGATGTGATATCATACATATATTGGCTGAGATACCATCGACTGGGTGGGTGTGATGACACAGATACAGTGGACGTGAGGTCAGATATAGAGGAGTGATGTGATATATAGTGGACGTGATGTCATAAAGTGGTGTGATGTCATAAAGAGTGGATGTGATGTCATATGTGTTACATTTGATTTCATATATTTAGTGGAGATGATGTCATACATACACTGGGTTTGATGAAATTGATACATTCGGTGTGATGACACAGATACAGTGGGTGTGATATCAGACCTAGTGGCTGTGAAGCACGCAATGGCTGTATTGTCATAACACTGTGTTTGATGCCATATAAAGTAGATATGTCATAAACGTAGTGTGTGTGATGTCATCAAAACAGTCATTGTGAGAAGTCACACATACAGTGAATGTGCTATCACACACAGTAGATGACATGTCATATGTAGTGCGTGTGATGTCATGAGTAGAGTGCATGTGATGTCATGATGTCATAAATACTAAGGATTGTTGTCATAAAGTGTGGATATGTTGTCCTGTATAGTGCATAGGATGGCATACATATGCCACCTGTGATGTCTCACATAGTAGTTGTGTTGTTTTCCCACAGAGCGGGTGTGATGACTTATACGATGAATGTGATGGCAGATAGAATGTGTTTCAAGTCAGATATAGAGCTAGTGTAGTCATGCATACAGTGTGTGTGATATCATATAGAGTGGATATGATGTCATAAACATAGTGGGTGCAGTGACATCAGATACAGTGGTAGTGTTGTCATTCATACACCGTGTGAGATGTCAGATATACCGAGTATGATGTCTAAAACCTAGTAGGTGTCTTGTCATAGTTACAGTGGCTGTGATGTTATAAGTATAGTGTATGTGATGTCATATAAAGTGGGTGAGATGTCATGAATACAGTTGGTGTGATGTCGTGAATACAGTCTTGTGATGTCATAAAGAGTGGGTGTGATGTCACATAGAATTCATATGATGTCATACATATAGTGGGTTTGATATCACACATATTGCAGGTGTTATAATCAATACACTAAGTAGTGATGCAGGCACAGTGGAAGCGATGTCAGATATATACTGTGTGATGACATGAATACAGAGGGTGTGATGTCATAGAGTTTTGGGATATCATACAGAGTGGATGTGATGTCATACATAGTTCATATGATGTCATATATATTGTGGCTGTGATATCGTACATACAATAGGGTTTTTATGAGTGATAATCTGGGTGTGATGACACAGATACAGTGAATGTGCTGTCAGATATAAAGGGTGTGAGATGAGATAAATTAGCTTTGATGTCATGGATAGACTGATTTGATGTCACACAGCGTGTGTGTGTGATGTCGTATATAGTGCCTATTGTGCCATATATATGAAATGTGTGATGTCCTACATTCAGTGTGTGTTTTATCATCGATACAGTGGGTGTGATCACACAGATATAGATATGGATGGTATGATGTCAGATATAGTGGTTGTATTGTCTTAACACAGAGTGTTTGATATGAAGTATAGTGGATATGAATTCACAAACACAGTGGGTGTGATGTTACAGATAAAGTGGTTGTGATGTCACAGGTATAGTGGATGAGATGTCATAAACGTTGGATGTGATGTCATATAGAGGAGATCTGATGTCATGAATGCAGTGGTTGTGATGTCATAAATATTGATCGCTGATGTCATAAAGTGTGAATGTGATGTCATGTAGAGTGTGTATGATGTCACATGTGTACCCATTGTGACGACTTCCATGCTTGTTCTGATGTCATCGATACAGAGGTACATCGATACACATGTGTGAGTCATCTGTGTGATGACAGAGATATAGTGGCTGTGATGTCAAATATAGTGGGTGAGATGTCAGGTATAGACATTGTGTTGTCATGAAAGCAGTATGTGTGATATCATATATATTGGATATGATGTCATAAATATACCGGGTGTGATGTCATACATATAGGGGGTGTGTGATGTCATAAAGAGCTTATGTTATGTCATTCACACTGAATATGATGTCATACATATAGTGTGTGTGATATCATCCAGACAGTGGGTGTGGTATAATTAATACACTGGGTCTGAAGACACAGATACAGTGGATGCAGTCTCAGATACAGTGGATGAGATGGCAGATATAACGTTTGTGTTGTCATGTGTGTGATCTCATATATAGTGTCTGTGATGTCATGAATGCAATGGATGTAATCTGATGACTATAATGGTGTGAAATCATGAAGAGTGGATGCGACGTTATGTATAGTGCATAAGATGTCATACATAAAGTGAGTGTGATGTCATGCATACAGTTGGTCTGAGATCATCAATAGAGTGGTTGTGATGACGCAGATAGAGTGGATGCAATGTCAGATAAAGCAGGAGTGATGTCATGAGTACAGTGCATGTGATGTCATAAATAATGTGGTGTCGTGTCCTGAAATGTGGATGTGATGCCTTATATAGTGTTTTTGATGATGTTATGTAAACAGGGTTGTGATGTCATACATACAAAGGGTGTGATATCATGGAAAGATTGGGTGTGAGACACAGATTCAGTGGCTTTGATGTAACAAATATAGTGAATATGATGTTGTATACAATGGATAAGATGTCATCATATATAGCGGATGAGATCTCATAAATACAGTTTTTGTGATATCATCAATGCAGTGGATGTGATGACACAGATACTGTGAATACGATGTCAAATATACTGTGTGTGATGTCTTAAAAATGGTGGTTTGATGTCATAATGTGAGGATGTGATTTCTTCGATAGTGCAATAGATGCCATACATATGCCGAGTGTGAAGTCATACAGACTGGGTGTGACGTTGTCAATACAGTGGTGTGATGACACAGATTACTGGCTGTGATGTCACATGTATAGTGTATATGTTGCCCTGCATACTGGATGTGGTTTCATAAATAGAGGTTGTGCTGTCATAAGTACAGTAGTGTGATGACAAAAAAGCAGTGGATATGATGCTATTATAGTGCATATGATGTCACACATATAGTGGGTGTGATGTCATACAAAAGTGGATGTGATATCAGCGGAGAGATTGTGATGACAAAGATGCACTTAGTGCGATGTCTGATAGAGTGAGTGTGATGTCATGCCTGAAGTGGATGTGACATCATAAAATATGTGGTTTGCTGTGATAGAACGGATGTGATGTCATCTATAGTGCAAATGATGTCATAAATATGCTGAGTGTGGTGTCATCAACACCGAGGGTTGTGATGTCATACATAGTGGGTATCATGTCACAAATATAGTGGATAGGAGGTCACACGTATACTGGATGTGATATCATACATATATTGGCTGAGATACCATCGATTGGGTGGGTGTGATGACACAGATACAGTGGACGTGAGGTCAGATATAGAGGAGTGATGTGATATATAGTGGACGTGATGTCATAAAGTGGTGTGATGTCATAAAGAGTGGATGTGATGTCATATGTGTTACATTTGATTTCATATATTTAGTGGAGATGATGTCATACATACACTGGGTTTGATGAAATTGATAGATTCGGTGTGATGACACAGATACAGTGGGTGTGATATCAGACCTAGTGGCTGTGAAGCACGCAATGGCTGTATTGTCATAACACTGTGTTTGATGCCATATAAAGTAGATATGTCATAAACGTAGTGTGTGTGATGTCATCAAAACAGTCATTGTGAGAAGTCACACATACAGTGAATGTGCTATCACACACAGTAGATGACATGTCATATGTAGTGCGTGTGATGTCATGAGTAGAGTGCATGTGATGTCATAAATACTAAGGATTGTTGTCATAAAGTGTGGATATGTTGTCCTGTATAGTGCATAGGATGGCATACATATGCCACCTGTGATGTCTCACATAGTAGTTGTGTTGTTTTCCACAGAGCGGTGTGTGATGACTTATACGATGAATGTGATGGCAGATAGAATGTGTTTCAAGTCAGATATAGAGAGTAGTGTAGTCATGCATACAGTGTGTGTGATATCATATATAGTGGATATGATGTCATAAACATAGTGGTGCCATGACTTGCAGTGATGTCATCAAGAGTGCATGATACAGTGCCTATTGTGTCCTACAGTGTGTGATTTCATTCATACACCAAGTTGTGTGTACACAGAGATGTCAGATATACAGTGGTTGTGAGTATGATGTCTAAAACTAGTAGATGTGTCTTGTCATAGTTACATGCGGGGAGCCAGCCTGACTGCTCAGGCTCCTTCTTGGCTCTGAGAGAGATCAAGAGGTCCCTCTCTGTCCCGCCACCCCTGATTTATTAAAGCACAGGTTGGCCTTTCTCACCTCCCTCAAGGAAATTGCTGTAGCGATCTTTCACCTGTTTTCCTGGTGCTGATAAACTCGTCATGATTGAAGCCTGTTATCTATCCAGTTAATGTTCTATTGATCTCAATCATGTTGGGTGCTAGGGTAATACTTTACTGTCCTTAAGTGGAGGAATTTAAAACATCTGTGCCTGTAGCTCTGCACATATGCAAACCTTAATCTATTAGTAACTCCTGTTAGCACATATATAGGTGTGGTATTCTTCAATAAAGTTGTCGGTTTCAGTCGAGAGCTGACTCTGTCCCTCTCAACCCCATCTTTCCTAGTCTTTTCTTTCCTTCTTTCTTTTATTTCTCAGGTATTTCGGCGATTGCGCCCGTGACCGGTTCGTTTGCCGGCAGGCTCCGGCAAATGGCGCCCGAACAGGGACACGAGCGGATCCCGGACTACAGCCACCCAAAAACAAGTAATCCCGCGGGCAGCGTCTGAAGTTGCAGGTATTGTGGGTGGAGAGGGTATAGTTGAGAGTAAAAATTATGGGTCAAAGTAGTAGTAAACAGTTCTTTGTTTCTACGTTAAAAATTATGCTAACTGCTCTAAAGTTTATAACTCCTAAAAATCTGCAGCCTACCTCCGGGACAGTTGAATACATTTGCAATTCCCCGGAAGACCCAAAATCTAGTAAAAAGGAGGCTGTTGCTTTAACATCTGACTCAGAGTCTGAACTCTCTCATGAGTATCAAGGAGAACTAGATGAGAAAGCATTTGAGTACAATAGAGAGAATTGGGATGCTTTTATTGTCACAAAAGGGAAGGACAAAGCATCCCCCTTTTTGGAACTTAAAGAAATGTTAACATCCATATCACAGAGAGTGGAGCAATTAGACTTACTGCCTCCTTCGGGTCCCAAGCCGCAGCACTTCAATACACCGTCTGTTGTGGCAGGATTGGATCCCATCCCAATTCCTCCTATGCCTCCTCCTTTGGTTGAGGCTCCCTTAATACCTACAGCTCCTGTATATTCTCCTTTGAAATTTGAAAAACCCGTCCTTTCCCCACTTCAAATGGCTGTTAAACATGCTAGAGACCAAGGAGAAAGCCTTGAGGGATATTCCATGATTTTTCCAGTTTTTGAAGACACTAACCGCTGCAGGTATCATGAGCCTGTTCCATTTAAACAGTTAAAGGAGCTTAAGCAGGCTTGTGCCCAGTATGGACCCACGGCACCTTTTACATTAGCTATAATTGAGAGCCTCGGAGCCCAATATCTGCCACCCAATGACTGGAAAGCCATTGCACGCGCCTGCCTTTCTGGAGGCGATTATTTGCTCTGGCGCTCCGAGTATGGAGAAGTTTGTGGTCTTATTGAAGATCGTAATCGCCGTAATGGGTTACAAATTAATTTTGACATGCTAATGGGAGAAGGAGTCTTTAGGGCTCTTAATGCACAACTAAATTATCCAGAACAAGCTTACCCTCAGATTAGTGAAGCTGCATTAAAAGCCTGGAAAAAACTTCCCGTTTCTAATAGAAAGACTGAAGATCTTTCGAAAATTCGGCAAGGGCCTGACGAGCCTTATCAGGATTTTGTTGCTCGTCTATTAGATGCAATATCCAAGATTATAGGAGATGAAGAGGCAGGTCTTATTGTAACAAAACAGATGGCCTATGAGAATGCAAATGCTGCGTGCCAAGCCGCTCTGCGGCCTTATAGGAAAAAGGGAAATTTAACAGATTATGTTAGAATTTGTGCTGATATTGGCCCTTCTTACCTCCAAGGGCTTTCTATGGCCGCAGCTATTCAAGGAAAGTCTATTAAAGAGGTTCTGTACCAACAAGCAAGGAATAAGGGAAATATAAAAAGGAGCGGGCCACCAGGTAGTTGTTTTTCATGTGGACAAATGGGACATCGTATGGCTCAGTGCCCAAAAAAGAACAATAACCCTGATTCGGCAAAAAACCCTAATGTCTGCCTTAGATGTAAAAAGGGAAAACATTGGGCCAGAGATTGCCGTTCTAAGACTGACATAGAAGGTAAACCTCTGCCTCCTGTCTCGGGAAACTGGGTGAGGGGCCAGCCCCAGGCCCCGAAACAGTGTTATGGGGCACTCAAAGCCGAGTCACAACCAAACCTGATCGACTTGGTATCGAAAACCTCTACCGAGTCACCCCAGGCAGCGCAGGATTGGACTTGTGCGCTGCCGCCCCCACACATATTAACCCCAGATATGGGGATGCAAGCCATTCCTACAGGGGTATTTGGACCACTACCAAAAGGAACAGTTGGATTAATCATTGGCAGGAGCAGTTGGACCATGAAGGGATTGTCCATTTCCCCTGGCGTGATTGATGCCGACTATACTGGGGAAATTAAAATTATGGCTTGTGCCCCCCTTAACATTATTAGCATACCCACTGATCAAAGAATTGCCCAATTAATTTTACTACCCCTTCATGTGGAAGGAAAGATTGCCTCACAGAGAGAAAGGAAGGCTGGTGGTTTTGGTTCCTCTGATGTTTATTGGGTTCAATCTATTTCGGCTCAAAGACCAAAATTAGAGCTCACTATTGAAGGAAAAAGGTTCTCTGGAATCTTGGACACTGGTGCAGATGTGTCAGTTATAGCTGAGGAACATTGGCCACAGCACTGGCCAAAGAAAGAAGCTTGTTCTACTCTGAGGGGCATAGGTCAATCTCAAAACCCCCACAACAGAGTAGCGGCCTCCTTCACTGGAATGATTTAGAAGGACACGAGGGCGATTTCCAACCCTTTTATTCTGCCTCATCTCCCTGTTAATCTTTGGGGAAGAGATGTTATGCAACAAATGGGTGTATATATGTTTGCCCCAAATCAAGTCATCTCAGATATGATGATGAATCAAGGTCTGCTTCCACAGCAGGGACTAGGAAAGGGTAATCAAGGAATTACTTGCCCTATTGTATCCACTCCTCGCCCCACCAGAGCAAGCCTAGGGTGTTTTTGACGGGGACCTCTGATTTTCCTGTAACTCATGCAGATCCTATCAGTTGGAAGACTGATGAGCCTGTTTGGGTTGATCAGTGGCCCCTAACCAAAGAAAAAATTTCAGCAGCTGAACAATTGGTGCAGGAACAATTGAGCTTAGGACATATTGAGCCTTCCAATTCCCCTTGGAATTCACCAATATTTGTTATAAAGAAAAAATCTGGAAAATGGAGGCTTTTGCAGGACCTCCGCAAAGTAAATGAAACCATGATTGTCATGGGACCCTTACAACCTGGCCTGCCCTCGCCTGCAGGGATCCCTCGTAAAACGTTTAAGATAATTATAGATTTAAAGGATTGTTTCTATACTATTCCACTCCATCCTGATGATTGCCAGCGTTTTGCCTTCAGCATACCTTCTACTAACTTTAAGCAGCCTGCTCGGAGGTATCATTGGAAAGTTTTGCCTCAAGGGATGGCTAATAGCCCCACCTTATGTCAAAGGTTTGTCAATCATGCAATCGACCCTGTGAGAGCTACATATCCTGATGTCTACTTAGTCCATTATATGGATGACATCCTGCTTGCATACCACCTTGAAGGTGTGCTTTTGCAAGCCTATAATTTGCTGCTCACACGGTTGTCTCAATTCGGCCTTCAAGTGGCACCAGAGAAAGTACAGAGGCTCCCTCCTTTCTCATACCTGGGATTTAAATTAGAACAGGAATCTTTCAAGGCCCAAAAACTGCAGATCCGAAAAGATAATCTAAAAACCCTTAATGATTTCCAAAAATTACTTGGGGATATAAATTGGATACGTCCATATCTTAAATTAACCACAGGTGAATTAAAGCCTTTGTTTGATATTTTAAAAGGGCCTACTGATCCTTCTTCCCCCAGGACATTTACAGATGATGGTCGAGCAGCATTAGCTAAAGTAGAAAATGCCCTTTCTCAACATTTCGCTACTTATTGTGACTTTTCTAAGCCCTGGGGTCTTTACATACTCCCTTCCAAACATACGCCTACAGCAGTTTTGTATCAGGATGCTCCATTACATTGGATTCATCTGTCCATTTCTCCTTCAAAAGTTCTTACTCCCTTTTTTGATTTTATCAGCTTGTTGATTGCTCGAGGACGCCAGCGATCCAGAGAAATGCTCGGAGCTGATCCTACATATATTTATGTACCCTATACCAAAGAGCAGCAAGACTGGCTTTTTCAGTTTAATGACTCATGGGCTTTGGCTCTCGATTCCTTTGCAGGGAGAATAATTAATCATTTACCTTCTGATAAGATTTTACATTTTGCTAGTCAACATCCTTTTATCTTTCCTAAGGTTGTTTTATCTGAACCTATTCCGGATGCGCTCACTGTATTCACTGATGGTTCCTCTAATGGCATTGCTGCATTTGTACTTAATAATCACCCTACCTCTTGGCAAACTGCGTATAGCTCTGCCCAAGAGGTAGAATTGTCTGCTGTTTATGAGGTCTGCTTACGATATAATTTGCAACCTTTTAATTTATTTACAGATAGCAAATACATTGCTCATGCTTTGCAATATATAGAAACTGTTCCCTTTATTTCTACTGTGAATTCTAACATTCAACATTTGTTACGTTCAATTCAGTCTCTGTTGCAACAGCGCACCTTACCCTGCTTCTTTGGACATTTACGTGCTCACACTGGACTCCCTGGACCCTTATCTATGGGAAATCAAATAGCTGATTCTCACACTAGAGTTTTTCTTTCACAGGTAGAAGCGGCACAACAATCACATGCGCTACATCACCAAAATAGTAATACTCTTCGTTTGCAATTTCATATCCCTCGAGAAACTGCATGACAAATTGTTAAATCTTGTTCTGTTTGCCCTAAGTTTCTCCCAGTTCCACACCTTGGTGTTAATCCTCGCGGGCTCCTACCGAATCATCTTTGGCAAATGGATGTCACTCATGTTCCTTCTTTTGGTCGTTTAAAGTACGTTCATGTATCTATTGACACTTTTTCAGGATATATTGTGGCATCCTTACAGACTGGTGAAGCCGCAAAACATTCTATCTCACATTGTCTTTATGCTTTTTCCGTTTTAGGCACGCCAAAGATTATAAAAACTGATAATGGCCCCGGCTATGTTTCCTCTGCCTTCAAAAATTTTTGTTCCTCTTTTTCTATCACCCTAAAAACAGGCATTCCTTATAATCCACAAGGTCAAGGCATCGTGGAACGTGCCAATCAAACTTTGAAAAACACAGCTTCAAAAAATACAGAGAGGAGAGCTCTACCCCCTTCTACCTAGAAATTACCTTAATCACGCTTTATATATTTTAAACTTTTTAATTTTAGATAAAGAAGGACATTCAGCCGTGCAGAGATTTTGGGACCCTCAAATTTCCAACAGAAGGCCGATGGTCTTGTGGAAGGACCCGCTAGATAATAACTGGCATGGCCCAGATCCCGTGTTAATTTGGGGGAGGGGTTATGTATGTGTTTTTCCACAGGATGCCGAAGCACCGCGCTGGCTTCCAGAAAGGCTGGTACGCCAGACGGAGGAGATCCCTAAACCAGCAGATGAGTCGTCTGACTCTTCAACAGAGGAATCTTCTCCCGACAAATCAGCAGATGCATGAGTTTATTCTTCAAGCAAGGAGGATAACTGCAGAGACGGCTCAACCTCGACAAGCCCTAGCTTACACTGTGCTCACTTTGGCTTGTGCGATAATCAATCAAGCCTTCCCTCAGGCTGAAGCCAATGCTTTTGTTTCCTGGGCCCATTCTTAATGCTGACTTTTACAATAAAACAGCCTGTTAGGTCTGCACAAGCATGCCCTTATCGGTTACCGCAAGGATTGCCTTGGTGGGTGCTTACCTTTCCAAAAAATGAAACTACGGCTTTATGTGATTTGATCAGAAGAAACTGAAGATCGATTTGAGGGTGACTACTAAAATTTGGGATGAATATTTCTGGATGACCCCTGAAAAAGGACAGCTACTGACCCCTGCTGACATTTGCTGGGAGCAAAAACTCATGTACCAAATTTGGAGGCCAAGAATTTCCAAGGATGTGAAACATATGGGACTTGCCTACCCAAAAATGTAAGACTGTAATAATGTAACTTTTATTGCCAACAAGTCTGTTAAATGGCCTGGGTCAGATTGGGAAAATAGTCCTAGTATAAGATGCGTAGCCCCAAATAACACTTGATGGATTTGTGAATACAACCTTTGGTTCTTGCATTTGTCAATGCCTATCTGAAATGATATATAAAAGATTGTTGATGTTTTCCCATTTGCAAACGCAGCCATTTCCTTTGAGGGAGATATAAAGGCCATTAGTCAAAAGAAAAGGGGGAGATGCGGGGAGCCAGCCTGACTGCTCAGGCTCCTTCTTGGCTCTGAGAGAGATCAAGAGGTCCCTCTCTGTCCCGCCACCCCTGATTTATTAAAGCACAGGTTGGCCTTTCTCACCTCCCTCAAGGAAATTGCTGTAGCGATCTTTCACCTGTTCACCTGTGCTGATAAACTCGTCATGATTGAAGCCTGTTTTCTATCCAGTTAATGTTCTATTGATCTCAGTTGGGTGCTAGGGTGATGCTTTACTGATCTTAAGTGGAGGAATTTAAAACATCTGTGCCTGTAGCTCTGCACATATGCAAACCTTTGATCTATTAGTAATTCCTGTTAGCATATATATAGGTGTGGTATTCTTCAATAAAGTTGTCAGAGTCAGACGCAAGCTGACTCGTCCCTCTCAACCCCATTCTTTTCTAGTCTTTTCTTTCCTAGTCCTTTCTTTTATTTCTCAGGTATTTCGGCGATTGCGCCCGTGACCGGTTCGTTTGCCGGCAGGCTCCGGCAGTTATAGATACAGTAGCTGTGATGTCACAAGTATAGTGTATGTGATGTCATATACAGTGGTGTGATTTCATAAATAGAGTGGATGTGATGTCATGAATACAGTCTCGTGATGTCATAAACTGGTGGTTTTAATGTCATAAAGTGAGGATGTGATGTCGTGTATAGTGCCAAGTTGCCCATATATGGGAGTTTGATGTAATACAACGATTGGGTGTGATGTTGTCAATACAGTCATTGTGATGACACAGATTAGTGGTTGTGATGTCACATGTGTAGTGATATGTTACCCTATATACTGGATGTAGTTTCATATAGAGAGGTTGTGATGTCATAAGTACAGTAGTCTGAAGACTTAAGAGTGGATGTGATGTTATATATAGTGCATATGAAGTCACGCATATTGTTGGTTTGATATTATATAAATAGTGGGTGTTTTATCAGTGATAATCTGGGTGTCATGACAAGATACAGTGAGTGTGATGTCATGCCTGAAGTGGATGTGATGTCAAAAATACTGTGGTTTGCTGTAATAGAGATATATGTGACGCTTTGTAGTGCAAATGATGTCACACATATGCCTAGTGTGGTGTCATCACACACAGTGTGTGTGATGTCATATATAGTGTGTATCATGGCTATTAGTGGATATGATGTCACATGTATATGTGTGATATCATACCTACATTGGCTGTGTTTTATCATCGATAGGGTGGGTGTGATCACACAGTATATATGTGATGTCAGATAGAGTGGCGTGATGTCATAAATAAAGTGGTTGTGATGTCATAAACAGTGGATGTGATGTCATATTGCATATGATGTCACACATATAGTGGCTGTGATGTCATACGTACACTGGTTTTGATAAAGTAGATACATTGCGTGTGATGACACACATAAAGTGGTGTGATATCATAGGTGTAGGGGATGAGATGTCATTAAACGTGGATGTAATGTCATTATAGAGGAGATCTGATGTCATGAATGCAGTGGTTGTGATGTCATAAATACTGAGCCTGATGTCATAAATTGTGAATGTGATTGTCTTGTAGAATGTGTATGATGTCATATGTGTACCCATTGTGATGACTTCCATACTTGTTGTGATGTCATCGATACAGAGGTACATGTGACATGTGTGACACTGATGACAGAGATATAGTGGTGTGATGTCAAATATAGTGGGTGTGATGTCAGGTATAGGCCGTTGTGTTGTCATGAAAGCAGTGTGTGTGATATCATATATATATTGGATATGATGTCATAAATATACTGGGTGTGATGTCATACATATAGGGGTCTGATGTCATAAAGAGTTCATGCCATGTCATGCACACTGAATATGATGTCATACATATAGTGTGTGTGATGTGATCCAGAGAGTGGATGTGGTGTAATTAGATACACTGGGTTTGATGACACAGATACAGTGGATGCAGTGTCAGATATAGTGGGTGAGATGGCAGATATAACATTGTGTTGTCATGTGTGTGATGTCATATATAGTGTGTGTGATATCATGAATTCAGTGGATGTAATGTGATGACTATACAATGGTTTGAAATCATGAAGAGTGGATGTGACGTTATGTATAGTGCATAAGATGTCATACATAA
>JAJLRB010001076.1:0-93177 GCA_020976825.1 Odocoileus hemionus
TTTCCACAACACCTGAACAGGAGGCCTCTTTTAGCTGTATTATTGAGAGGGACCCTGAGTTGCTATCTAAAGGGGAATGAACAGGGAGAGCCGTGACTAGAAACAGGGCCGGACTCCCTCCTTACTTAATGCGGGCTAGTCTTTCATCTCCCAAGAGAACAGATTGTGAATCCCCTTTGGGAACTTTAGAGATCCCTTTCCCCCCCATCTCGAGGGGGAGGCCTCAGATCCCCTTGAAAATTGGAGAGGAACTTGGATTTTCAATGCGTCAAAAGGAACAACAACCTGCTCCTCTTAAATTTAAAGGGAAAATCCGAAAATCACGTGGAACTAAAAGGGGCCACTGGTCTCTAGTCTTACTTAAAGAGTCCTCCCTATTGCCTTTGCCAAGCCTCGAGAGAACCGAGTGTCCCTCGCAACTAACATGAGTCCTGATTGCGAACAAACTCGAATTTTTTAACGGACACCCAAAATCCAACTCGATAATGAAACCCCATGTTCCCGCCGCAACCGACAAAAACGGGAAAAAACGCCCTCCCCGCCGTCAAAGGTCCGATTCCCCGCATTGGTGAGAGAAATTTCCTTTTCCCTCATCAACACGAAAGAACTAAAAGCTTGGATTCCGGAAAGGAACTCAAAAGTCCTCAAAAACCCTTTGCCAATTTTTAGAGGCACCCTGACATCACGCACAACATGAAAGAGCTTCGGTTCCCCAATTCAACTCGGTATCCAGTTTTCTCCTGCACGTTGAAAAAAAATTTTCTGGTTCCCCAAAAAAAACAAGGGGCTTACTTCCTTTTGGGGGCAACCCGATATTCCCCGGAATAAACCCTCTCAATTCTAGAAAATACAAATTTACACACAAATCGAGAAAAATTCCATGACCCAAATCATCCGAGAGGAGACCCGATTCCCGGCTTTGGCAAAAGAGGAACGCCACTTTTATAAGCACCTCAAAAACCTTTTTCCCAGCTATAAGCATAAAAGTGCCCGGTTTTGCCACAAGTGGAATGGACACCCAGGTGTCCTGACTGAAAATTGGCTAATTTCCCTACAGGGACGAATGCAGGGTCGTCTTTCATCTCACAAAGAAGGAGCTGAACCCCCTTTGGAGCCCTTAGCGAAACCCCTTTTTCCCCACCTTATCTGGATAGGGCCCTCCATCCCTTGATAACAAGAGAGGAACTCGGATTCAAGGGGCTTTCAAAAGAACACAATCCGATTCCCTTGAAAATGATAGGATTCCCAAATACCCCTGTGCACTTAAAGGAAAACCGGGGGACCCCTCCTCACCTCAAGAGCGTCCTATTGCCATGTAAAGCTCGAAATTCCGATGTGCCCCCACAGCTAGAGAGGAGTGCTGATGCCCGGGGACAACACGATTTTTTGAAGGGCCATCCCCATCCCCTGCTCAGGAATGACCCCCTTTTTCCCGCAAAAACTCAGGAAAAACCATGGACTCCCCTCCCCAACGGGAGGCTCCATTCCCCTGCAATGCATGCAGAGCAAATCAATTTTCCACTCAAACACCAAAAGGGGACCTGAACTTCCTGGAGGAACCCCAAAAACCCGAAAACATGCTCAAGTCTATAGGGGCCCGGATCACCACAAAACACGAAAGAGACGGGGGTACCCAAAATCAACTAAACAGGCCGTTTGGCTCTTTGGCTCCAGAGAAACCCCACATTCCCTATCAATCAGACAACGGGGTTAACTTCCTTTGGCAACTCCAGAGATTCCCCAAAATAAACAACCAAATTTAAAAAACCCCAAGTTCACACCGCCAACTGAGAAAAGCCCGTGTACCCAAAATCATCTCAAGATGAGACGGAATCCCGGTACCTCTCAAGAGGAATGAAGAATTCACAACCCTTAAGAGAGGGCATCTTAGCGTAGGTATGAGGGGGAATCGGGTTTGCTCCCTCAAGAAGACGAAAGAGGCCCCCTGACTCGAAATAAGGCCCGGGTTTTCCCCTGCGACTTGAATGCAGGTTCGTCTTTCCTCTCACAAGATGAAGGAGTCTGAACCCCCGGGAAAAAACCCCTAGAAAAACCCCTAGTTCGCTCCCCAATTCGAGGGGATGCCCACATCCTTTGACAAGTGAAAGGAGCCCAAATTCAATGATTCAATTTTTCAAAGGGAACATCCCTGAGTCCACTAAAAATTGACGGGAATTTCCCCAATATCCCTGTTGCAACTGGAAATGGAACCTTGCCCCCTTCACGCCTCACTAGAGGCGTCCTTTCCCGCCAAGCATGAGGAGAATACCGAGGGCCCAAGAAATAGACAAGAGTCCTGCGTCGTGAACAAACCCAGTTTTGAAGGGGCCATCCCCCATTTTAATTTGAAAAATTCCCAAGGTTCCTTCTGACCCAGAAAAACCAAAAAACTTTCCACACGTGAAAGAAATCGATTCCCTTTCATAGGTTGGGGATAATTTTCGGTTTCTCGTCAAAAAAAGGGGTTTTGACCCCTTTGATGGACCCAGAGAATCCAAAGAAAAAGACCAATATAAGGCCCCAGAAGTCACAACAGCAACGAAACATTCGTTTTCCCCAAAGTAAACCTCCAGTGGGGCCTGAACCCCCGCATATATCCAGAGCCATTCTTCCATCAACATCAAACAAAGTGCTTATCTTTCTTAATCAACTCCTAAATTCCCGGGAAAAAACACCATCTAAACTCTAGAGGAAAACCAAAAGTTTAGCACGGGCAACTCGAAAAAGCCCCCGGTCCCAAAATCCCCTCAGAGTAGGTGACCCATGGGTTCGACTCACATAATGCCAACTTTTCAGCACTCAAACGAGGATTTTCCCCTCAGCTATAGAATTGTAGGAGAGATCCTGGGGGGTGTGCCCAAAGTAGAAGGGCCCGGGAATCCCTAAAATCAATAAGGCCGTTTTCCCCTGCAGTGATTTTGAAGCAGGATCGTCTTTCATTTCACAAGGTGAAGGGAGGTTGAATTCCCTGTGGAGACTTTAGGAAAGCAGTATTTTTCCCTCCTCATTTTGACAGGGGCCTCAATCCCTTTGAAAAACAAAGGAATTTGGGTTAAATGTTTCCCAAAAGGAGACATGCCTGAACCCTTTGAAAACTGATGGGAAATCCCAAATCACTGTGGCCCCGGGAAAAAGGAAAAACCTGGTTTCCAAGTCTCAAAAAAAGAGGGGTCCTTTGCCTGCCAACCCCCCCAGGAGAATCACGATGTTTCCCCCGGCTAGCTGAGTATTGGCATATTGAAATAAACAAAAAATTTTAAAGGGGGCCACCCCGTCTTAATTCGAGAAAAAACCCCCTTTTCCCACTGAAACTCAAAAAAGGCATGAGACATCCTCCTCGCCTCGAGATGAGGCCGATTCCCCCTGCATTGCTCCAGATTTACCCGCATTCCCCATCAAACATGACAATGGCTTTACTTCCTTTGGGCAACCCAGAGATTCCCGGAAAAACACCTCTCAATTCTGGGGAGCCCCAAGTATGCCAGAAAATAAGAAAACTGCATGTACCAAAATTTATCTTGAATAGAGTTGATTCCCGGCTTCGAACCAAGGAACCCAAACTTTAACAAAGCAATCCCCAAAAGGGGTATCTCAGCTACGGGTAGTTAGAGGGCCCCGAGTTACTGCCTCAATTGGAATGGCACCGAGAGGGTCTGATTACAAAGGTCGGTTTTTCCCCTGCAGTGGCTTGAATGCAGGCCATCTTTCATCTCACAAGAGAAGCAATGTCTGAAACCCGTGGAAACCCTAGAGAAAGCCCTAGACCCCGCCTCTCCGACAGGGGCCTCACACCCTTTATAAAATTTGAGAGACACCTAGTTCAAGCTTCAAAAAACAGGATCCTAACTCCTCTTGAAAATTGATGGAATCCCAAAATCCCTTTGGAAACTGGAAGGTCTGTGTCCCCCCGCCTCAACTCAACGGTGTCCCTATCGCCCTCCCAAAACCCTCAAGGAGAACCCGAGGTTCCCTTAACAAACATTTGCCCGACGTTGCAGAACCAACCGAGTTTTAAAGGGGCCACCCCCCCCGCCCGTAAAACAGAACATCCCCGGGGTTCCCCGCCGCAACCGAGAAAAACCAGATTTTTCCCCCCCTGGGGCCGCGGAAAAGACCCAACCCCCACTTTGATTGCGGGCAAGCCCTTTTTCCCCCACAAACATAAAGGAGCCTTGACTTTTTGAGGGAAACCCCCAGGCCCCCAAAAAAACCTTTTTACAAGTCTAATTCACCTAGGCCTCCGCAGCAACATGAAAGAGCCCCGGTACCCCAATAAATTTGACATGGGGGCCCGATTCCCCCTGCTTTGGGCTCCAGAGCCATCCCGCTTTCCCCCAAAAAACTACAAGTGGTTGATTTCCTTTGGGCAACTCCAAATTTCCCCAAGAACACCCGCCCATGTCTAGAGGAACCCCAAAATTTCAGCAGAGCAAACCGCTAAAAGCTCTGTATACCCCAAATAACTCAAATATCTCCAGAGTGACACCCTTCAAAACCCTGAAAGGGGGTCACAGGGGTCATTTTTCACCAGGGGAACCCCTCCCGTTCGCACCTCGTCTCACCAAAACATTCTCCGGGTTACAGCACTCCCATTTCTTGTACCTGGACACAACTTCCACAGTCTCTGTGGACCCCAGGTCTCAGGCTGTGCATCCTGGGGTATGTGGTCTCAGTATTCAGTGTGACTCCCCTGTTCCACCTAGGGTCAACATCTTAGATTCCAGGTGTCACCCTTCTTAGACTTTGCAGCTGTGGTTAAACATCACAGTCTCCCTGTGTGACCCTCACATCACCAAACTTTTAACCTCAGTTTACTATGGCTGTCTCCAGGATGTCCGCACATCTCAGACCCTGTAACTGGTCGTCAATTGTTCATGGTGGCCTGGATGGACAATCCTCCCCCAGAAACTGTACCTGGTGTCACATGGACACAGTATTAGGGTTACCCCAATTCCAGATCCTGTACCTGGGGTCACACGTTCACAGTCTCAGGTGAAGCCTCTCTCGATACTCACTCTGGAGTCACATATGCACAGTAGTCTCCAGAATGTCATCATCAAAACTCCTGTACCTGAAGGTTACATGTCTACAGTCTCAGGGTTTTCCCCACCTCTCATATAGGCCTGTACCTGGGGTCACAAATTCAGTATCGAGAAGTGACTCCCTCTCGGACTACTGCACCTGGAGTCACCTGTCTCCACTGTCTCCTGTTTGGTATGTCCACATCCACCGACACTGGAATCTGCGTCCGGTCCACAGCGTCCACAGGCTAAGTGGTTACCCCATCCCAGGAATGTGTAAATCATGGATTACATGTCCTCAGTTTCCAGTGTGACCACCACCTCTCCATTAATCGTTACCTGAGGTGAGTTGTCCACCTGTTTTCCAGGGTTGACCCATCCCTGCCAGACACTCTACTTGTTGTCACCACGTCCACAATCTCCAGGGACTGGACCGCCCCTCCACCACCCTGCCACTTCTCTGGATTTCACCTAGTACCACAGTCCCCTCCCAGCCCCCCCCCCCCCCCCCCCCCCGCGTGACCTCCATTTGCCACACACCCCCCCTGCACCTGTGCTCCACACGTCCACGTTCTCGGGTGTGACACCCCTTGATGGCCCTTAACCTACTAGTTAAAAGTTGTGGCTATCTCCAGAGTGACCCCTCCCATTACCACTGTACCTGAGGGTCACCATGTCCAGAGTCTCCTGGGTCTATTCCCATCCCAGACTCTGTACCTGGGATTTGATATCCAAGTTTCAGGATAACCCCATTCAGACCCTGTACCTTTGGTCACATGTCTAGTCTCCATGGTGATGTCCCTCCCAAAGAGCGCAACCTGGGGCCACATGGTCCACAGTCTCCAAGGTGACCCACATTCCCCTTACCCTACACATTTGTCGCTCGTCCACAGTATCCAGAGTGATCCTCACCCCAACACCCTGCATCTGGGGTCACTCGTCCAGTTTCTAAGGTGACTCCACATGAAATAACCTGTGTCTGGAATCATCATTGTGCACATCTCCAGGATTGACCTCACTTCCCAGAGACCCAGTACCCCCTATAGTGTCACGCTTCCACACAATCTCCAGGGTGACACACAACACACTGAGACCATGCACCTGGGGTCACATGTTTTCCAATCTCAAGTTCTGCAGGGTGGACCACTCTCCAAACCGTATATATCCAGGATCACATATCTTCAGTCCCTGGGTGGATCCCTCCAGACACTGTACCTGGAGTCACCCATCCACAGTCTTCCCCCACGGTGACCCCTTCCCACGCCTTGAACTGGGTCACACATTCCACAGTCTCCAGGGTGGACTTCTTTCTGACCATTCCCCTGGGGTCAGCATATCCACATACTCCACGGTGACCACCCCAGTCCCCTGTCCATTGGGGTCATATATCAACAGTATCCAGGGTGACAGTCCTCCCCTGAATTCACATTTCAATGGGGAGGCACGAAAACAGCACACCCAAAATATGCCCATTTGACTAAAGGGTTATTTTGGACTGATTTTAATTAAAGAAACAAAAACAAAAACAACAGCCGCCTCAGAAGGATCTTTGAAAACCAAGTTGAAATGCCATTTTGTGAAGTAGATTTACATTATATTAAGGATATCACCATCTTTAAGGATGTGTCCCTGTCTGGACCAGGAAAAATATAGGATGACTAAATATCAAGAAGGGACTAAGTATCGAGACTGAACTGAATTCCACTAAATGACTTGATTAAATATCAAAAGGTCTATGGAATAATGGACCTGGAAGGTTTAATCTGCATACCACCATGCCTTTGCTTACAGTGCCTCACCTGATAAATCTCCCTTAATAGCTAGCTTCTTCCATTTTCCCTAACCTCCTTCTTTCAATTCTTATGCTGATTACAGCATTTAAGGTAAAGTCTTGGACCATTTCAGAAAGTGACTGTTTCCCCCCCCCAGGTATCCTTCGACTCTATAGGAGGTATTCATAGCATATTATTAAACTTTTTGATTGTTTTTCTCCAATCCATCTCCCTTTCATTATGAACAACTCAATGAAGAACAATGAGGCTAGGGGGAAAATTATCTTTCCTCTCCATCTAATGCAATAAAAGAGAATTCAGCGATATAGAGGAATGAACCACAGATCAATTTATAAAATAAAGTAAAAAATGACTCTAACACTTACATTATTAAGTGAAGGAATCCAGCCTCAACTACTACACACTGTATGATCTTAAAAGACATTGTAGCAAAGATAAAAAACAGACATGATAAACAGTTTATGGAATATAATGGCTGAAATATTTCACATGGTACTTTAGTGAGGAATACCTGCCACTATGCATTTTGTCTAAGCACATAGATTTTTGTTTTCAGAACACAAGTAATTTATTACCTATTCACATTTATTTATTTATGGTATGGAGTGCCAAAGACTGGAAAGGAGAATGTAACAAAGAGAATCTAACAGATTGAGAAATACATGAAAAGCTTCAGACTTCCCTAGGAGCCCAGTGGTTAAGACTCCACATTGTCAGTGCAGGAAATGGGTGGGTTCAATTCCTGGGTCAGGGACCTAAAAACCCACATGCTGTGGCACAGCCAAAAGATTTAAAAGAAAGAAAATTTTTAAAAAGCCCTCTTACTGTTAGGACGAAATTATCTGACCTAAGTTCACTGTGTAAATGAATGGAATCTGCAGTCAAAAGGCAAAATGTACCAAACATAAACAATGGGCTCTGTAAGTTCTTTCCACGGGGGGTTGTAGCTAACGGGACTGAAACTACCATATCAGTCATTGAAGGAGCAAGCCCTGAATTTGATAAGTGATGAGTAGTGGAGCCAGGTTTCTTTACCATTGGAGTGGGAAGTTACAGGCAGACCAAAGGAGAAGGTTATAATACCTGTGTCATAAGAGATCAGGTTGGAGACATCATTACAAACTATCTTTAGCCTAATACAGAAACATATAACTCCATGTGAAAATCTTCATAACCGTGCGTATGCATAGTCTGGATACATGCGTATGTTAAGTTTCCATGCATTGTCTGCTGAGATTATTAAGTTCCCACATACAAGTTTTTATTATATTTGCTCTCATAAAAAGGGGACAAGGACTCTTAAATATATGGCTGATACTAGGACCGAAACAGTAAATATGTAAATGCAGCATAATCTTAAAAATGAGAAAGAAGACCACAAAGCCCCATAAAAGCTGAATTATGTAAAATAAAACAGGAGAGTATGGAAAAAGCTCTCATAGCCAAAGCTAGAATGAACTAAGCAGTCTAATAATGGCTGGATTATAACCAGAAGAAAGTGAAAGTGAAGTTGCTCATTCGTGTCTGACTCTTTGCAACCCCCGACTGTAAGCTACGAGGCACCTCCATTCATGAAATTTTCCCAGGCAAGAGTACTGGAGTGGGTTATCCATTTCCTTTCCAGGGGATCTTCCCCACCCAGGGATTGAAAACCGTCTCCTGCATTGCAACATATGCTTTTTACAGCTTAGCCACCAGGGAAGCTCCGAAAAGTTTAAAATAATTTTCAGGTGTCCAAACTGGTTAAAAAATAAAAATTAGGTTTTATGAGTAATGTTGAATAAAAATCTCACACAGAAAGATTCTAAATATTGATACAGACTCAGCTGTCCATCAAGTTATGAAGCTAACTCCCTCTCCTCAAATGTGGGTCCTGCATTATGACTTCCTCCTTAAAAAGGCGCTCAGGATGGGCGTGAGGAAAATCAACAATAAAGACAAATGACAAATGGCGAAAATGTACAAAATTGAAACTCAAAACTTTACTTGTGGAGAGGTAAAATGGTGCAATCAATGTGTGGCAAAACCAGCATTTTCTCGAAAACATAGAAATGTAATTATATCACTCAGCAGTGGCCACAGGACTGGAAGAGGGAAGAAAGGCAAAGCCAAAGAATGTTCCAACTACCACACAGTTGCACTCATCTCACATGTTAACAAAGTAATGATCCAATTTCTCCAAGTCAGGCTTCAACAGTAAATGAACCATGAATTTCTAGATGTTCAAGCTGGATTTAGAAAAGACAGAGGAACCAGAGATCAAATTGCCAACATCCGTTGGATCATTGAAAGAGTAAGAGAGAAAAAACATCCAGAAAAATATTTACTTCTGCTTTGTTAACAATGCCAAAGCCTTTGACTGTGCAGATCACCACAAACTGTGGAAAATTCTGAAAGATATGGGAATATCAGACCACCTTACCTGCCTCCTGAGAAATCTGTATGCAGGTGAAGAAGCAACAATTAGACCTAGACTTGGAACAATGGACTGGTTCCAAATCAAGGAGAGTGAAAAAAAGTTGGCTTCAAACTCAGTATTCAGAAAACTAAGATCATGGCATCCGGCCCCATCACTTCATGGCAAATAGATGGGAAAACAATGAAAATGGTGACAGATTTTATTGTGGGGTGGCTCCAAAATCACTGAAGATGGTGACTGCAGCCATGAAATTAAAAGACACCTGCTCCTTGGAATAAAAGTTATGACCAACCTAGATAGCATATTAAAAAGCAGAGACATTACCAACAAAGGTCCATATACTCAAAGCTATGGTTGTTCCAATAGTCATGTATAGATGTTACAGCTGGACTACAAAGAAAACTGAGCACCGAAGAAGGGATGCTTTTGAACTGTGGTGTTGGAGAAGACTCTTGATCATCACTTGGACTGCAAGGAGATCCAACAAGTCAATCCTAAGGGAAATCAGCCCTGAATATTCATTGGAAGGACTGATGCTGAAGCTGAAACTGCAATACTTTGGCCACCTAATGTGAAGAACTGACTCATTGGAAGAGACCCTGATGCTGGGAAAGATTGAAGGCAGGAGCAGAAGGGGATAACAGAGGATGAGATGGTTGATGGCATCACCAACTCGATGGACATGAGTTTGAGCAAGGTCTGGAGTTTGGTGATGGATAGAGAAGCCTGGTGTGCTGCAGTCCACGGGGTTACAAACAGTCAGATATGACTGAGTGACTGAACTGAAATATCATATGTTTTGGTAACTCCACTCCTAGATATACATCCAAAGAATGTAAAAGAGGTGTTCAATATATATAATTGTACACCAACATTTACAGCAGCAGTGTGTTTTGATAGCCCAAGTTAAAAACAATGAAAATGTCCACCAACAAGTGAATGGAAGAGCAAATAGGGCAGTTCCATCCATGAGATGCATTACTCTGCTGCCATATAAAGGAATATAGTAAAATAATGCCACAGCTTCAGAAAATAGTAGGGGGCTTTTCAAAAACTTAAACACAGAGTTAACATAGAATCCATCAATTCCGGTCCAGGTTATACACTCAAAATATTTAAAACAAAATACTGGAACAGATATTCAAACCCCGTATTCATAGCAGCATTATTCATAGTAACCAAAAGGTGGAAGCAGCACAAGTGTTCAACAGATGACTGGATAAGCACGATGTAGTATATACACAATGGGATATGATTCAACCTTTAAAAACAAGATAACTCTCATACATGCTATAATGTAGATGAGACTTCAAGACATTAGGTGAAGTGAAACAGGCCTGACACAAAAGGAAAAATGTTCTATGATTCCACTAGTATGAGATATCCATATAAGACAAATTCCAAGTAGAATAAGATGGCCAGTGATTGGGGGTTGTGAGTATTTAATGGTTACAGTGTCACTTCAGGAAAAGGAAAAGATTCTGGAGAAGAATGGTGGGGAAATTTTAACAATGTGAGTGCAGTTAATGCTATAGAAGTTCATACTTAAAATGACTCAAATAATAAATGTTGTTATATGTTTGTAAGCACAGTGAAAAAAAATGACACATGGCACAACATGGCAAAGCACTAAAAACATTCTCAGTGAAAGAAACCACACGGAAAAGCCACCCAGATCATAGTCATCTTGTCACTTTAAATCCATGAAGGTTTTTAACATGAGGGAAAGCTCCATTGATGGCTCCAGAAAAAGAAAACTGCATTAGAATGAAGAAACACAGTTGCACAAAGCTTGGGCAGCTGATGAAAGTTGAACTGGTCCTATGGATAGGATTGTATTGCATGTGGAAACCATAATTATGCCCCATTTTGGGGTTATGGGCTGGTTCCCCGGGAAAGTGACCATGTTTTGGGTAAAACACATTGCGGTATTTGGTGTGAATGTAGAAAACTTTGTACCACTATTTAAAGTAGACGCGTTTGAAATTTTACTAGAAAGTAAGTTACTTTTCAATACAGCCATGTAAGTCACATGCCAGAGAATCAGAGATGACATCGAACATTGCAATGGAGGCCAAGACTTAACCAAACCAAATTCAGCTAAAGTAGTTTGATGCTAATTGCCTTGTACTAGTCCACATGGTATTAAAAGGCACCATAAGAAGAGTATATTAGTAGACACCATGCCCTGGGTGCTCTGGATGACCAGATGGAATTGAAACTATGAGATGTCTTAATTCTAGTTTTCCACATAACACTACACCAAAACAACTGTCAGAACTAAAAAGCAAATTCACGGACTTGCCTGGCAGTCCAGGGGTTAAGACTGCACTTCCACTGCAGGGGGTACAGGTTTGATCCTTGGTCAGGGAACTAAGATCCAACATGTCGAGCTGCAGGGCCAAAAAAAAAAAAAGAAAGTCAGCAGAACTGCAAGATCATTTATAATTCTCTACACTAATAATGAACTATCAGAAAGAGAAATGAAGAAAATAATCCCTTTTACAATTGCATCCCCTCCCCCACATAACTAGAAATCTAACCAAGGACTTGAAAGACCTGCAAGCTAAAAACTACAAGACAATGATCAAAGAAACTGAATGGACACTAGTAAAAAGATATCCCATGCTTATGGGTGAAAATACCATTAAAATATCCATTCTAACCAAAGCAACGTACACATTCATGCAATCACTGCCAACATTTCAATGACATTTTTCACAGAAACAAAAGCAATCTTCACGTCTGTGTGGAGCCACAAAGGAACCAGAAGAGACAAAGGGATCCTGAGAAAGCAGAACAGGCTGGTGGCATGTCTATACCTGACTTCAATCTAGAATATGGACCTAAAGTCACCAGAAGACGTGTGGAATTGGCACAGAAATAGTCAAGAGAGCTCAGAAGTAAACGTACAGGTGCATGGTAATTAATTTATTTTTTTTCCATTTATTTTTATTAGTTGGAGGCTAATTACTTTACATCATTGCAGTGGTTTTTGTCATACATTGAAATGAATTAGCCATGGATTTACATGTATTCCCCATCCCGGTCCCCCCTCCCACCTCCCTCTCCACCTGATCCCTCTGGGTCTTCCCAGTGCACCAGGCCCGAGCACTTGTCTCATGCATCCGAAAGGAACTAAGAACATACACATGGGAAACGACAATCCCCCCCGCCCCAATAAACCGTGCTGAGAAAAATGGAAACCACACACCAAGGAACAATATAGGACACCATCTTATACCACAGACAAAAACTGACTAAAAAAATCCCACAACTTTACACATCAAACCCTAACAGTCTTGGGTCCTCTTATGACAGATTTTCAGCAACAGCCACACACAGAAGCTTCCTCCAATTTTCCTCACTTTTTCTTTCAGCAGCACATCGTTGCAGGAATCTTGAGGAAACCAGACTCCCGTCAGACTCAACTGAACCCCACAATGTCCCAAAGCTGAAGCAACAATGGGTTCTGAGGAGATCAGAGTCCTGTGAGCCTCAACTGAACCCCACAATGCCCCAAAATGAAGTCCTAGTGGATCCTGAGGAGACTAGATTCCATCAGCCAAAACTAAACCCCACAATGCTCCAAAGCCAAAATACAATGGATCCTGTGATGACCCATCTCCTGTCAGCCTGAACTGAACCCCACAATGTCACAAAGCTGAACCCCCATAAGGTCCTGAGGAGATCAAATTCTATCAGCCTGAATTGAACCCCACAATGCCCCAAAGCTGAAACCACATGGGTCTTGTGGTGACCCATCTCATGTCAGCCTGAACTGAACCCCACAATGTCCCAAAGCTGAACCCCCAGCAGGTCCTGAGGAGACCAGATTCCATCAACCTGAACTAAACCCCACAATGCCCCCAAACTGAAGCCCCAGTGGGTTCTGAGGAGACCAGATTCCATCTCCCTGAACTGAACCTCACAGTATCCCGAAGCTGAAGCCCTAGTGGGTCCTGAGGAGACCAGAGTGCTGTCAGTGGCCACCAACAGCCAGGTGCTCCAGCAGAGTGGGGAGTTCCCCCTGGGGTGAGGGGAGTGTCAGGGAGGCGGGCTCTTCATTATCATGAACAGGCGTGATCAAGAAGGTTTGCAGGTGCCAAGACAAGGGCAAGGGCAAGGGAGATGAGCTCCAGCTCTGGATATTCTAAGTCCCCACTTTCTGAGACTGCGTGACCTACATGATCCAGACATTGCAAGGAGCAAGCTTGAGTTACAGAGGCAGAAGGAGCAGGAGGTGATGTAAAATTTTAACGTTTCCTCTTCAGGTTCAGAAAGACCAAGACCTCCCAGGTTCCCAGGTCCTTGCGCCCCAGTGACTGTGAGCTCTTCCTCCTGGGTGTATGACACACGTGTCCCAGCATTCTGTTTGCTGAGAGTAACCCGCTAAGTGGAAACCCTTGCCTGGAAGTCATTTTTAAGTAAAAATTTCCCCTCACGTGTGTTACAGTAGGGAAGGCTCCCACACTTACAGGGAAAAGCAAGAAAACATCAAAATGTCTCTCCCATCAATTTTTCTCTGTCGGAAGGATCCAATGGTCCCAGGTCTCTCTGGAAATTTCTTGGATACTGCAGGGAATCATACTGACTGTGAACCTGAATATTCGACCTTCTTGACAAAATTAGCATTGTCTCTCTTTTGGCACTAACAGGATGTGTGCTGGCAGCTGCCTGATAATCCATCCAATTGATAGTTTCCTACTTCTGACATCAATAGGTTTGGTCAAATCTTTCAAATTTCTGACACGAGCAGGTGGCTTGCAACCCTATTGGGCTGGATCATTTCCATTAAAATGTCAAATAATCTAGGTAACAACAGTATGACTCTCAGCACTCTTAGACAATTTCACAGCCTGTTTCCTCTGAATCAGACCCAATAGGAGCCAGGAATGTGTTCATAAGGCTCTGAAAGTGCAATGAAACATACTGGCTATGACTTTGGAAATTAGGGCCTTTGTGCAAACCTGGAGTTCTGACATCTTAGACTTTAGATAGTTCCTGATCGATAGATGCCTGAAAAACACCCTCTTTTATGCCTTTCGTGCATTGAAGTAACATAGTTATTCCAGATTTCTGTGTGATGAGAGTAACACACTGGTTGAAAATCCTTGCTTGAAGGTGATTTTTCAGTAACAATTTCCCATGACTGTGTTACTGTAGGGAAGAAGACCCCAAACCACAGGAAAAAGAAAACAAACAACCAAATGTCTGTTCTATCAAGTTTTCTCTGTAGGAGAGATCCAATGATCCTCTGTCTGTCTGGAAAATTCTTGGATACTACAGGGCCACATACTGAGTGTGAATCTGCATGCTTGAATTTGTTGGCAAAATTAGCAATTTTTTTCAGTTGGATCTAAAAGAGTGCGGCCTTAGCAACTGCCTGAAAATCCATCCAATTGCTCTCTTCTTAATAATGACAGTGATAACATTGGTCAAACCGTTGAGATTTCTAAAGCAAGCAGGCGGCTCGCTACTCCTATCTGCTGGCCCATTTCCAGTGGAATGTCACCTCATCTAGTTAAGCACTGTATGGCACCCAGCCCTCTCAGACATACTCCTGCATCCTGTTTCCTCATGGGCAGTCCCAGTTTGAATAAGGAATATGTTTAAAGCCTTGAAAAGTGCAGGGAAACACAGTGCCCTAACTCTGGAAGTTAGGACTCTGGACTCTGAAAAGCCTTGAAGTTTCATGCCTTGGGTCTAGACAGTTCCTGATAGATAGAGGCCTAAAAATGCACTCCTTATGGATGCCTTTCCTTCCTCGAAGGAACAAAGCTTTCCCAACATTCTGTGTGCTGAGAGTCACACGGTGCTTGAAAACACTTGCTTGTAGGTCAGTAGAAAATTCCCTTGATGGTGCCATGGTAGGGAATGCTCCCACACTCATGGGGAAAGGCAAACCAACATCCAAACGTGTACTCCATCACATTTTGTCTTTAGGTGCGATCAAGTGAGCCTAGGTCTGTCTGGAAAATTCGTGGGTATTGTGGGGACACACCATGAGTGTGAACTTGTATATATGAACTTGGTGGCAAAATTCTCATTTTTATCTCCCACACTCATTTTGGGACCACATTGGTTCTAAAATGGTGCAGCATAGCAAATCCTTGAAAATCCATCCAATTGTTGTTTTTTTACTTTTGACTGGGATAGATTTGTCCACCCTTTGGAATTTGTGAAGCAAGCAGGTTGCTCACCACTCCAGGCACTAGCCGATTTCCATTGTATTGGACCCTCATGCAGGTAAGCACAGTATGCCTCCCAACACACTCGGATACACTCGTGCTGCCTGTTTCTTCAGGAGCAGTCCCAGTATATACTTGGAAAGTGTTTACAAGCCTCAAAAAGTTCAGGGAAACACACTGCCCTGACTCTGGGTGTTAGGATCCCTAGGAAAGACTGAAGGTCTCACGACTTAGAATGTAGACAGCTCCCGATAGATAGAGGGCTGAAAACACTCTCTGTTGATGCATTTCTTTTCTTGAAGGAACATAACTTTCCAAATATTTTGTGTGCAGAGAGACACACACGGCTTGAATATGCTTGCATGGAGGTCACTTTTCAGTAGCACTTTCCCCTGATGGTGTGACCATGGGGATGCCCCACTCCCCATTCATAGAGAAAGACAAATTAGCATCCAAACGTCTGTTCCATCACATTTTCTCAGTAGGATCGATCAACCAGTGAGAAGAGTTCTGTCTGGAAACTTTGTGGATACTGCGTGGAGACATCCTGAGTCTGAACATGGATACTGGATTTTGAGGGCAAAAAATTAACATTTTTTTTTTCTTGATTCAGGAAAATACTACGGCCTTGCAACTGCTTGGAAATTCATCCAATTGTTGTTGTCTTCCTTCTGACAATGATAACTTTGGTCCATCCTTTGGGATTTCTGAATCAAGCAGGCGACTCACCACTCCTAGCCTCTGTCCCATTCCCAGGGGAATGTCATCTCATGTAGGTAAGCACAGTACGGTACCATACACTCTCAGACACTCTCCTACAGTCTGTTTCCTCATGGGCAGTCCCTATATGACCTAGGATGTCTTTGGGAGGCTTGGAAAGTGCAGGAGAAACAGTGCCTTGACTCTGGTAGTTAGGTCCCCTGGACAAGCCTGGATGTCAATGTTAGATTCTAGACAGTTCCTAATAGATATAGGCCTAATAACACACTCTGTTGATGCCTTTTCTTCCTTGAAGAAACATACTTTTCCCTGCATTCTCTGTGCTGAGAGTCACACACTGCTTGAAAACGCTCTTTGGAGGTCATTATTCAGTAGAAAATTCCTCTGACAGTGTAACCTTAGGGAAGGCCCCCACACTCACTGGAAAAGGCAAACCAACATCCAAACTTCTGTTGCATCACATTTTGTCTCTAGGAGTGATCCAGAGAACCTAGGTCTGTCTAGAAAATCGTGTATACTGCAGGACCACATCCTAAGTGTGAACCTGGATACCAGAAATGGTGGAACAATTCGCACTTTTCTTTTGGTTTGTCCTAAAACTATGTGGCCTGGCACCTGCTTGAAAATCCATGTAATTGCTGTTTTCTTACTTTGAACAGCAATAACTTTGGTTCACCCTTTGGGATTTCTGAAGCAAGCAAGCAGATCACCTCTCCTAGTCACGGGCCTATTTCCAGTGGAATGTCACCTTATCTAAGTAAGTAATAATGGCCCCTCTGTATACTCAGGCACACTCCCACAGTTTCTGTCCTCATGGACAGTCCCTGTGTGACCTAGGAATATGTTTACAAAGCATTTAAAGGGCAGGGAAGACACTGCCCTGACTCTGGAAGTTCGGTTCTCTGGGAAGGCTGGAGGGCTCTCTTGTTAGAATCAAGACAGTTCTTCATAGATAGAGGCCTGAAAACACACTCTCTGTTGATACCCTTCCTTCCTCGAAGAAACAGTACTTTCCCAGTATTCTGTGAACTGAGAGTCACACATTGCTTGAAACCGTTTGCTTGCCGGTCATGTCTTAGTAGCAATTTCTTGTGATGTTGTGACAGTAAGGATGTCCCCCACACTCACAGGGTAAGGCAATCCAAGATCCAAACGTCTGTTCCATCACATTTTCTTGATAGGAGCAACCAGTGAGCCTAGGTCTTTGTGAAATATGGGTAGATACAACAGAGACACACTCCTGAGTCTGACAGTGGATACCGGACCTTGACCTTGATGGCCAAATTTGCAACTGCTAGAAAATCCATACAATTGCTTTTTTTTTTTTTTAATTTCTGACAGTGATTGCTTTTGACCCACCTTTGGGATTTCAGAAGCAAGAAGGCGGCTCACAAGTGCTGTTGATGGCCTCTTTGCAATGGAATGTCACCTCACCTGGGTAACAACAGTATGGCACCCAGCAGTCTGAACACATTCCTGCAGCCTGTTTCCTCATGGACAGTTCTGGGATGATGTAGGAATGTGGTTAAAAGCCTGGGCTACTGCAGGGAAACACACTGCCCTGACTCTGCAAGTTAGGTCCTCAGGGTAAGACTGGAGGTCTCACATCTTGAATCTAGACAATTCTTGATAGATAAAGGAATGAAAATTCATTGTCTGCTGATGTCTTTCTTTCCTTCAAGGAACATTGTTTTTTCCCAACATTCTGCTTCCTGAGTGTCACACACTTGCTTGGAGGTCATTTATCACTAAGAATTTCCCCTGAAGATGTGACTGGAGGGAAAGCCCCACAAACACAGTAAAAGGGAACCACATCCAAATGTCTGTTCCATCACGTTTGCTCTGTAGGAGAAATATAGTGAGCCTAGTCCTTCCTGGAAAATTCTTGGATTCTGCAGGGACACATCCTGAATGTGAATCTTGATAGCGGATCTTGGTGGCAAAATTTGCATTATTATCTCCATTGGGCTTAAAACGTTGTGGCCTAACAACTGCTTGAAAGTTCATTTAATACCTGTTTTCTTACTTCTGACAATGATAGCTTTGTTCCACCTTTCTGGATTTCTGAAGCAACAGGCGGTTCATAACTCCTAGTCCCTGGCCCATTTCCAGTGGAAGGTCAGTTCATTTGGTAAGGACAGAATGACACACAGCACACACACACTCTTCCATAGCCTGTTTCATCATGGGCATTCCTGAGTGATCTTAGAATGTGCTTACAAGGCTCAGAATTTGCAGGGAAACACTGCCCAGACTCTGGAAGATGGGTCCTCTGGAAGATGGGTCCTCTGTACAAGCCTGGAGATCTCACATCTCACATCTTAGAATATAGACAGATCCTGATATATAGAGGCCTGAAAACACACTCTCTATTGATGCCTTTCCTTCCTCGAATGAACATAGCTTTCCCAGCATTCTGTGTGCTGAGAGTCACATACTGCTTGAAAATGCTTGCCTGGAAGTCATTTTTCAGTAGCAATTTCCCTTGATGGTTTGACCATAGGGAAGTCCACCACACTCACAGGAAAAGGCAAAACATCATCCAAACGTCTATTCCATCATCTTTCTCTGTAGGAGACATCCTAGGGTTAGGGTTAGGGTTAACCTAGGTCTGTCTTGAAAATTCTTCAGTGCTGTGGGGACACATCCTAAGTGTGAACCTGGGTAATGGACCTTGGTGGGAAAATGGTGGGATTGTCCTCTAGGTTGGCCCTAAAATGTTGGGAAAGCAATTGCCCTTTGAGTAAGGAAAGGAATCAACAGAGAGTGTGTTTCCAGGCCTCTATCTATTAGGAACTGTAACTGTCTAGATTGTAAGACGTGAGACCTCCAGTCTTGCCCAGATGACCTAACATCCTGAGTCAGGGCATATGTTTCCATACAATCCCTGAGCCTTGTAAATACATTCCTAGGTCATACCAGGACTGCCAGTGAGGAAACAGGCTGTAGGACTGTGTCTGAGAGAGCTGGGTGCCATGTGGTGCTACTTACATTATGTGACATTTCACAGGAAAGGGACCACCAGATAGAAGTGACAAGCGGACTGCTTCCTTCAGAAATTACATGGGTGGACCAAATCTATCTCTGTCAGAAAAAAAAAAAACAAGTACTGGATGGATATTCAAACAGTTGCTCTGCCAAACCGTTTTAGTGCCAACTGAGAGAAAGAGGTGAATTTTGTCCTGTATTCAGGTTCACACTCAGGATGTGACCCCACAGGATCCAAACTTTTCCAGATAGACCTGGGTTCACTGGACCTCTCTAACCGAGAAAACGTGATGGAACAGGCATTTGGATGATTATTTACTTCCTGTCTTGTGATTGTGGGGGGGCTTCCCTACTATCACAGGCTCAGGGGAAATTGCGACTGAGAAATGAACTCCCAGCAAACGTTTTCAAGCAGTGTGTGACTCTCAGCACACAGTATATTGGGAAAGTTATGTTCCTTCAATGAAGAAAATCATCAACAGAGAGTGTGTTTTTTTTTAGCAGGAATTGTTCAGCTTCTAAGATGTGAGAGCTCAGGCCTGCTTAAAGGTCCTAAGTTCCAGAGTCAGGACAGTGTGTCTTGCTGCACTTTCTGAGACTTCTAAATGCATTCCTAGGTCATACCAGGTCTGCTCCTAAGGAAGGATGCTGAGGGAGTGTATCAGAGTGTGCTGGGTGAAATACGGTGGTCACATAGATGAGGTGTCATTCCACTGGAAATGGGCCTGCAGCTAGAAGTTGCAAGCCATTCACATGCTTCAGAAATCCCAAAAGGGTTAACCAAAGCTAGCATTGTCAGAAGTAAGAAAAGAGCATTCATTCAGATGGAATTTCAAGCGGTTGCTCGGCTGCACTGTTTTAGGGCCAAGTGAGAGAAAAATGCATATTTTAACACCAAAATCTGGTATCCAGATTCAAACATATGTGTTGCCCCACAGTGTCCACGAATTTTCTAGATAGACTTACGTTGAATGGATGGCCCCTACCAAGAAAACGTGATTGAACATACGTTTGCAAGTGCTTTTGAATTTACCTGTGAGTGTGGCGCCTTCCCTACAGTCACACCTCCAGGGGGGAAATTGCTAATGAAAAATGACCTCCAACAAGCGTTTTCAAGCAGTGTGTGACACTCAGCACACAGAATGCTGAGAAAGCTATATTTCTTTGAGCAAGGAAAGGCATCTCGAGAGAATATGTTATCAGGCCTCTACCTGTCATGAACTGTCTAGATGCAGACATGTGAGTCCTCCAAGTTTCCCAGAGGACCTAAATACCAGAGTCAGGGCAGTGTGTTTCCCACCACTTTCTGAGATTTGTAAACACATTCCTAGGTCATACCAGATCTGACCATGAAAAGTCAGGCTGCAAGAGTGTGTCTCAGAGTGCTGGGTGACATATTGTGCTAACCTAGATGAGATGACATCCCCCTGGAAAGGGGCCAGTGGCTTGGAGTGGAGAGCCTCCTGCTTGATTCATAAATCCCAAAGGGGGCACCAACACTATCACTGTCAGAAGTAAGAAAACAGCAATTAGATGCATTTTCAGGCAGTAACTAGGTCTAACCGTTTTAGGGCCAACTGAGAAAAAAATGCAAATTTTGCTGCCAAGGTCCGGTATCCAGGTTCAAACATAGGATGTGTAGGAACAGTATCCATGAGTATTCTAGACAGTTAGGTTGAATGGATCGCTCCTATCAAGAAAACGTGATTGAGCAGACGTCTGGATGATCCTTTGCCTTTTCCTGTGAGTGTGGCGGTCTTCCCTAAGGTCACAACATCAGGGGAAGTTGCTACTGAAAAATTACTTCCAACAAGCGTTTTCAAGCAGTGTGTGACTCTGAGCTCACAAAAGCTGGGAAAATTATGTTCCATCCAGGAAGGTAAGGCATCAACAGAGAGTGATTTATCAGGTCTCTGTGTATCACAAACTGTATAGACTCAAAGATGTGAGACTTCCAGGTTTGCCCTGAGGACCCAAATTCCAGAGTCAGAACATTGTATTTCCCTACACTTTCTGAGATTGCATCCAAGTACCATATTTTGTACTCTATTGTTGACCATGATGGCTACTCCATTTCTTTTAACGGGTTCCTGCCCACAGTAGTAGGTATAATGGTCATCTGAGTTAAATTCACCCATTCCTGTCCATTTTAATTTGCTGATTCCTAGAATGTTGACATTCACTCTTGCCATCTCCTGTTTGACCACTTCCAATTTGCCTTGATTCATGGACCTAACATTCCAGGTTCCTATTCGATATTGCTCTTTACAACATCGGACCTTGCTTCTATCACCAGTCACATCACAACAGGGTATTTGGGTTTGTTTTTTTTTGCTTTGGCTCTATCCCCTCATTCTTTCTGGAGTTATTTCTCCACTGAGCTCCAGTAGGATATTGGGCACCTACTGACCTGGGGAGTTCCTCTTTCAGTATCCTTTTACCTTTTCATATTGTTCATGGGGTCCTCAAGGCAAGAATACTGAAGTGGTTTGCCATTCCCTTCTCCAGTGGACCACATTCTGTCAGACCTGTCCACCATAACCCATCCATCTTGGGTGGCTCCACACGGCATGGCTTAGTTTCATTGAGTTAGACAAGGTTATGGTCCGAGTGATCAGAATGGCTAGTTTTCTGTGATTATGATTTCAGTGTCTGCCCTTTGATGCCCTCTCACAACACCTACCATCTTACTTGAGTTTCTCTTACTTTGGACGTGGGGTATCTCTTTACAGCTGCTCCAGCAAAGCAGAGCAACTCCTCCTTACCTTGGACAACGGGTGTCTCCTCAGGCCGCCCCTCCTGACCTTGAATGTGGAGTAGCTCCTCTCGGTCCTCCTGCACCCGTGCAGCTGCTGCTCTTTGGACGTGGGATTGCTCCTCTTGGCCACAGCCCCTGACCTTGGGCATGGGGTGGCTCCCCGCAGCCACTGCATCTGACCATGGGCGAGAGGTAGCTCCTCCATGCTTCTGCATGGTCCATCACAGCCTGCACCATTTGAATGCAGAGTTCCAAATAATAGCAAGGAGAGATAAGAAAGCCTTACTCTGATCAATGCAAAGAAATAGAGAAAAAAAAAAACAGAATGGGAAAGACTAGAGATCTCTTCAAGAAAATTAGAAATACCAAGGGAACATTCCATGTGAAGATGGGTTCAATAAAGGACAGAAATGCTATGGATTTAACAGAAGCAGAAGATATTAAGAAGAGGTGGCAAAGAAAATTAAGACAGAAGAACTGTACAAAAAAACTGTACAAAATCTTCATGGCCCAGATAATTACGATGGGGTGATGACTCACCTAGAGCCAGACATCCTGGAATGTGAGGTCAAGTGGGGGCCTTAGAAAGCATCACTACGAACAAAGCTAGTGGAAGTGATGGAATTCCAGTTAAGCTATTTCAAATCCTAAAAGACGATGCTGTGAAAGTGCTGTACTTAATAGGTCAGCAAATTTGGAAAACTCAGCAGTGGCCACAGGACTGGAAAAGGTCAGTTTTCATTCCAATTCCAAAGAAAGGCAATAGCAAAAAAAAATGCTCAAAAACTGCACAATTGCACTCATCTCACACGCTAGTAAAGTAATGCTCAAAATCTCCAAGCAAGTCTTCAGCAATACATGAACCGTGAACTTCCAGATGTTCAAGCTGGGTTTAGGAAAGGCAGAGGAACCAGAGATCAACCTGCTAACATCTGCTGGATCATTGAAAAAGAGAGTCCCAGAAAAAAAATCTATTTCTGCTTTATTGACTATGCCAAAAACCTTTGACCGTGTGTATCACAATAAAAAGCTGTGGGAAATTCTGAAAGAGATGGGAAATACCAGACTACCTGACCTGACCTGCCTGCCTCTTGAGAACCTATATGCAGGTCAGGAAGCAACAGTTAGAACTGGACATGGAATAACAGATTGGTTCCAAATAGGGAAAGGAGTACATCAAGGCTGTATATTGTCACCCTGCTTATTTAACTTATATGCAGAGCACATCATGAGAAACACTGGGTTGGAAAAAGAACAAGCTGGAATCAAGATTGCCAGGAGAAACATCAATAACCTCAGATATGCAGATGACACCACCCTTATGGAAGAAAGTGAAGAGGAACTAAAAAGCCTCTTGATGAAATTGAGAGAGTGAAAAAGTTGGCTTACAGCTCAACATTCAGAAAACTAAGATCATGGCATCTGGTCCCGTCACTTCATGAAAAATAGATGGGGACACAGTAGAAACAGTGTCATACTTTATTTTGGGGGGGGGGCAAAATCACTGCAGATGGTGATTGCAGCCATGAAATTAGAAGACGCTTACTTCTTGGAAGGAAAGTTATGACCAACCTAGATAGCATATTAAAAAAAAACAGAGGCATGCCTTTGCCAACAAAGGTCCATCTGGTCAAGGCTATAGTTTTTCCAGTGGTCATGTATGGATGTAATAGTTGGACTGTGAAGAAAGCTGAGCACTGAAGAATTGATGCTTTTGAACTGTGGTGTTGAAGAAGACTCTTGAGAGTCCCTTGGACTGCAAGGACATCCAACCAGTCCATCCTAAAGGAGATCAGTCCTGGGTGTTCATTGGAAAGACTGATGCTGAAACTGAAACTCCACTACTTTGGCCACCTGATGCGAAGAGTTGACTCATTGGAAAAGACCCTGATGCTGGGAGGGCTTGGGGGCAGGAGGAGAAGGGGGTGGCAGAGGATGAGATGGCTGGATGGCATCACCAACTCGATGGTCATGAGTTTGAGTAAACTCCGGGAGCTGGTGATGGACAGGGAGGCCTGGCGTGGCTGGCGATTCATGGGGTCCCAAAGAGTCGGATAAAACTGAGCGTCTGAATGGAACTGAACACTTTGGAACTGACTTTCTGAGCATTATGAACACATTCCTAGGTCATACCAGAAGTGCCCTTAAGAAAGACAGGCTGCAGGAGGGTTTCTGAGATTGCTGGGTGCCATGCTGCACTTACCAAGATGATGTAGCATTCCATTGTAAATGGGTCAGCAGCTACAAGTTGCTAGCTGCTTACTTGCTTCAGAAATCCCAAAGGGTGTACCAAGCTATAACTGCCAGAAGTAAGAAACCAGCAGCTAAATGCATTTCCAGGTAGTTGTTATGCTGTACAGTTTTTTTTTTGCCAACTGAGAGAGAAATGTGAATTTTGCCACCAAGGTCCACTGTCCATGTTCACACCCAGGATGTGTCCACTCATGACCCAAGAATTTTCCAGCAGACCTAGGCACACTGAATCTCCACTACAGAGAAAACAGAAAACAACTGACGTTTGGATGACGTTTGGATGTTTTTTTCCTTTTTTCCTGTGAGTTTGGTGGCCTTCCCTATGGTCACACTATCAGGAGCAATTGCTAATGAAAAAAACTGACTTCCAACAAGTGTTTTCAAGCAGTATGTGACTCTATGGACATGGAAAGCTGGAAACCTATGTTCCATTGAGGAAGGGAATGTATTTATAGACAGTGTGTTTTTCAAGACTCTATCTATTAGGAACTGTCTAGCTTCCAAGATGTGAATTCTCCATATTTGCCCAGAGGACCTCACTTCCGGCGTCAGGGCAATGTGTTTTCCTGCAATTTTTGAGCTTTGTAAACACATTTCTTGGTCATACCAGGACTGCCCATGAGGAAACCGGCTCTCTATATCAGGATCTGTCTAGATACTAAGATGTGAGACCTCTAGGTTGGTACAGAGGACCTAAATTTCAGAGCAAGGGCAGTGTGTTTTTTTGAGCATTTCCTGAGCTTTGTAAACACATTTCTGAGTAATGCCAGGACTGCTCATGAGAAAACAGGCTTCAGGTGTGTGTCTGAGAGTGCTGAGTACCATACTGTGCTGCTACCTAGATGAGGTAACTTTTCCACGGCAAAAATCGGCGAGTGACTAGGAGTTGTGAGCCACCAGCTTGCTTCAGAAATCCTGAATGGTGGACCAAAGGTTGCACTGTCAGAAGTAAGAAAAAAGTAATTGGATGGATTTTCAAGCAATTGCTAGCCACACCTCGTTATGGCACCCAGAGAGAAAAATACAAATTGTGCACCCTAGGTCCGGTATTCAGGTTCACACACGGGATGTGTCCCCTCATGATTCAAGAAATTTCCAGACAGACCTATGTTCACTAGAGTTCTTCTACAGAGAAAACTGGTTGGAACAGCCATTTGGAGATTGCTTTGCCTTTCTCTGTGAGTGTGGGACCCCTACCTATGGTCACAGCCTCAAGGAGATATTGCCACTGAAAATAGACTTCCAAGCAAGCACTTTTCAAGCAGAGTGTGACTCTCAGGTCGCAGAATGTGAAGAAAGCTATCTTCCTTTGAAGAAGAAAGAAATCCACAGAGTGTTTTCAAACCTCTATCTTGCAGGAAATTTTGAGCTTCTAAACATGAGACCAGCAGGTCTGCTGAGAGGACCTAAATTCCTGAGTCTGGGCCGTGTGTCTCCCTGTAATTTCCGAGTTTGGCAAACACATTCCTAGGTCATAACGGTACTGACCATGAGAAAGCTGGCAGCAGGAGTGTGCCTGAAAGGGCTGAGTGCCTTACTGTGGTCAACTGTGTGAGTGGACATTCCAGTGACAGGCTCAAAGCTACAAGGTGTGAGCCACCCGCTTGCTTCAGAAATCCCAAAAGGTAGAGCAAACCTAGCTCTGTCAGAGGTAAGAAAATAGCAATTGGACGGATTTTCAAGCTGTTGCTAGGCTGAACCACTTTAGGGCCCCCTGAAAGAAAAATGTGAATTGTGCCCAGTAGGTCAGGTCCAGGTTCAAACACAGGGTGTGTCCCGGCAGGATCCAAGAATTTTCCACAGAACTAGGCTCACTAGACCTCTCCTGCTGGGAAGATGGGATGGAACAGACATTGGAAGTTGGTTTGCCCCTCCCTATTGTCACAGACTCAAGGAGAAAGTGCCCCTGAAAGATGACCTCCAAGCAAGCACTTTTCAGGCAGTGTGTGATACTCAGTTCACAGAATGCAGGGAAAGATATCTTCCTTCAAGGAAAGAAAGGCACCAAAAGAGAGTGTATTCTCAACCCTCTATCTTGCAGGAACTGTTTAGCTTCCCAGATGGGAGGTCTCCAGTACTGCTCAGAGGAACTAAATTCCAGAGTCAAGGCCGTGTGTCTCCCTGCACTTTCCAAGCCTTGCAAAGCCATTCCTAGGTTATACCGGTGCACATGAGGAATCAGGCTGTGAGAGTGTGTCCAAGAGGGCTAAGTCCCTCACTATACTCACTTCCGCAAGCTGGCATTCCACTGTAAAAAGGCCCATAGCTGGGAGTTGCAATTCACCCACTTGCTTCAGAAATCAAAAAGGATGGAGCAAATCTAGCTCTCTCAGAATCAAGAAAAGAGCAATTGGAAAAGGATTTTTCAAGCTGTTGTTAGGCCACACTGCTTTAAGGCCCACAGAGAGAAAAATGAATTGTGCCCCCTCATTCTGGTATCCCGGTTCACAAACAGGGTGTGTCCCCAACGGATCCAAGAATTTTCCAGACAGACTTACGCTCACTAGAGCTCTCCTACAGAGAAAACGGGATGGAACAGACATTTAGATATTGCTTTTCCTTTCCCAGTGAGTGTGGGACCCCTCTGTTTGGCTACAGCCCAAGTGGAAATTACCATAGAAAACTCATGTCTAAGCGAGCACTTTTCAAGCACTGTGTGACTCTCAGTTCGCAGGATACTGGGAAACCTATATTTCTTCAAGGAAGGAAAGGCATCCACAGAGAGTGTGTTTTCAAACCTCTCTCTTGCAGGAACTCTTTAGCTCCTAAGGCATGAACCCTCCAGTTCTGCTCAGAGGACTTAAATTTGAGAGTCTGTGCTGCTCAGAGGACTTAAATTTGTCTCGTGCATTTTCCCACCTTTCAAACACATATCAAACACATAGGAGGTGACACTGGTACTGCCCATGAGGAAGCAGACTGCGGGAATATGTCTCAGAGTGCTGGGTCCCTTACTGTGGTCACCTCTGTGAGGTGACATTCCACTGTAAATAGGCCCAAAGATAGGAGTTGCGAGCCTCCCATGTGCTTCAAAAACCCCAGGGGTGGAACAAAGTTAGCTCTGTCAAAAGTAAGAAAATGGCAATTGGACGGATTTTCAAAATGTGGATAGGTCGCACCGCTTTAGGGCCACCCGAGAAAAATATGCAAATTTGAACCTGGGTGTCCAGATTAACACACAGGGTGTTTCCCCCATGATCCAAGAATTTTTCAGACAGACCTAGGTTCACTGGAGCTCTCCTGCAGAGGAAACACACATCCAGAGTCTCCAGTGTGAACCCTCCAAAATCTATACCTGGTGTCACAAATCCACAGCCTCCTCAGGGATGACCCTACACTCAAGATCCTGTACCTGGGGTCACAAGTCCACTATTTCCATGTCGAGTCCACCTCCAAGAACTGAACTTGTGGTCACATGTCCAGAGTCTTCAGGGTGACCCCACCTCCCAGAAGCTACCGGTGTGACGCATCCACAGTTTTAAGGATGGACTCAATTCCCAGAACCTGTACCTGGGGTCACACTTCCATAGTCTAAGGGTTACCCCACCTCCCACACATTGAACTCGGTTTCCCATGTCCCTGTTAGCCAGGGTTACCCTTTCCATGACCCTGTAATGGGGATCATATGTACACAGTCTGCTGTGTGTCATCACTTCCCAGACCCTTCACCTGGAGTCACAATCACAGTTTCCAGGTTACTCTTCTTGCAGACCCTGCACCTGGAGTCACTTATCCACAGTCTCCAGGGTGACTCATCCAAAAACCCACACTGGGGCTCACATGACCACAGTCTCCAGGGTGATCCAAGCACCCAGATCCTGCACCCAGGGTCACATATCCACAGGCTCCAGGGTGTACCTCTTGCAGACCCTGCACCTCCAGGGGTCGCCTCTTGCATCCCTGCACCTGGGGTCGCATATCTACAGCCTCCAGTGTGATCCCCATCCCCAGACCTGGTTTGGGTGAGAAATAACCATAGTCTCCAGAGTCACACCTTGGGTCACATATCCATAGTCAACAGGGTGAACTCACCTCCCAGAACCTGTACATGGTGTCAAATGTGCACATTCTCCAGGGTTACCACCCTTCCAACATGCTGTACCTGGGTCAAAAGCCCACAGTCTCAAGGGTGACCCCTCTCAGACCCTGTTCCTGCGGTCACATGTCCAGAATCTCCAGAATGATCTACCTCCAAGATGAAGCACCTGATGTCACATGTCAACAGTCTCCAAGGTGACCCCATCCTCAGAATCTGCGCCTGTGGTTACATTTCTCCAGTCTCCAGGATGATACCCAATCTCAGTATTTGTATTATATGTCACATGTACATAGTCACCAGGGTAACCACTGCAGGCCCTTTTTCTGACATAACATTTCCACAGACTCCTGAAGAACTCCCTTCCCAGACTCTGAATCTGAATCTGGAATCCTATCCTACCTCCAGGGTCTCGAGGGTGATGCCCTTCCCTGTCCCTTCACCTGGTGTCAAACATCCACAGTCTCCATGGTAACATCCACACCAAATTCTGATACTGGGGACACAGATCCATAGTCTTCTGGGTCGCAACCCCTCCCAGATCATGCACCTGGTCTCACACGTCCTCAATCTCCAGGTTGACACCCCTCCCAGACACTGCAGCTGGGGTTACACGTCCACAGTCTCCAGGGTGAACCCACCTCACTGACTATTGTACCTCCGGTCACATGGCCTCAGTCTCCAGGGTGACCCCATATCTCAGACACTGTACTTGGGGTTACATATCAACAGTGGTCAGGATGACACCTCTCCCCAGACCCTGTACCTGGGGTCGCATTGGCACAGTCTCCAGGGCGATGCTAAATTTCCAACCCCTGGGGTCGCATTGGCACAGTCTCCAGGGCGATGCTAAATTTCCAACCCCCTGTACCTGGGGTCACAGGGGTCACAGTCACCAGGCTTTCCCCACCCTCAAGAGCCTTTACCTGGGGTCACACGTCCACAGTCTCCAGGGTGACTCCCTCCCAGACCCTTCACCTGGCATCCTATGTCCACAGTCTCCTGTGTGATATCACTTCCCAGACTCTATACCTGTGGTCACAGATCCACAGTCTCCATGGTGATCCCCTTCCCAGACCCTGTAATTTGGATCCCATGTCCTCAGTCTCCAGTGAGACACCACCTCTCATACCCTGTACTTTGGTGACTTGTCCACAGTTTCCAGGATGACCCAAACGGTGCATGTGGAGTCACATGTCCACATTCTGCAAAGTGACCCCATTCCCTAACCCTGCACCTTAGTCACACAGCCACAGTCTCCAGAATGACCTCACTCCAGACCCTGCACATAGGGTCACACCTCCACCATCTCCATATTGACCCCCTCCTTGAACTTCTATCAGGTTTCTTACATGCACCATCTCCACAGTGACCACCACCAGATCCTGTACCTGTGGTCAGGGTCCACAGTCTGCAGGGGGGACCCTTTCGTACCCTAAACCTTGGCTCACCTAGCCTAGCCAGTCTCCAGGGTCATCCCTGCCAAACCTGCACCTGGGGTCACATGTCCATACTCTCCATGGTGACATCCCCCAGGCCTTGTGCTGCTGCTGCTGCTGCTGCTAAGTGCTGCTGCTAAGCCCACCAGGCTCCCCCATCCCTGGGATTCTCCAGGCAAGATCACTGGAGTGGGTTGCCATTTCCTTCTCCAAAGCATGAAAGTGAAAAGTGAAAGTGAAGTCACTCAGTCGTGTCTGACTCTTAGCGACCCCATAGACTGCAGTCTACCAGGCTCCTCCATCCATGGGATTTTCCAGGCAAGAGTACTGGAGTGGGTTGCCCACTCCAGTACCTAGTGTCATATATCTGCCCAGACCCTGTACGTAGTGTCATATATCCACAGTTTCCCGGGTTACCCCACTTCCCCATATCATATATCCACAGTTTCCGGGTTACCCCATCACACGCTCACACTCTGCACACGTGACAGTCTGCAGGGTGACACTGATCCCATTCATGTACCTTGTGTCACAAGTCCACAGCCACCAGGATGGCCCCACCCTCAAAATCCCATACCTGGGGTCACATTCCTGTCTCCAGTGGGATCCCACCTCCCGGAAACTTTACCTGGGGATAATCGTCCACAGTTTTCAGGATGGTCCCAACTCCCTGAAACTGTACCTGGAGTCATTCTTCCATAGACATTGAACCTGTTCCATGCCACTGGTCCACAGGGTTATACCCTCCAAGACCCTGTAATGTGGTTTACATGTCCACAGTCTCCTGTGCATCATCACTTCCCAGAACCTTCACCTGCAGGCAAAGAGGTTCCAGGTTGACTCCCCCATAGACCCTGCACTTGGAGCCACATATCCACAGTCTCACAGGTGACTCATTCAAATCACTGTACCAGGGCTCACATAACCACAGTCTTCAGATGCTGGACTATTGACCCCAGCACCCAGCGTCACATGTCCACAGATTCTAGCATGACCCCACATTTCTAGCCACATTCCAGACACTGTACCTTGGGACACATACTCACAGTCTCTAGGGTGAACACCCTTCTAGACACTGTACATGGTGTCACATGGGCACATTCACCAACTCCCAAACCCTTTACCTAGGGTTACACGTAGATAGTCTCAGAGTGACCCCACTCGCCAGAACTTGCACCTGGGTTCATATGTCCACAGCGCCCAGGGTAACACCACCTGTCAAGCAATTGTACTGGGTTCAAACACCCACTGGTTCTAGGGTGACACACACTTCCAAGCCCGTGAACCTAGGGTCACACATCCATGGTCTCCTGGGTGGCAACGCCTCCCAGATCATGCACCAGGTCTCACACCTCATGCACAGTCTCACACCTACACATCACAGAATATTGTAATTCTGTTCACAGTGCCCCAGTCTCCAGGGTGACCCCCCGTATCTCTAACCCTGTACCTGGGGTTACATGTACATGGTGGCCAGGAAGACACGCCTCCCCAGACTCTGTACACGGGATCACATTGGCACAGTCACACATTGGCACACCCCAGGGTGACCCCAACTTCCTCACCCTGTACCTGGGGTCACATGTCCAGAGTCTCCTGGATTTACCCACATTCAAGGGCTAGTAAGTGGGATCACATGTCCACAGTCTCGAGGCTTTCCCCACCCACAAGTGCCTGTACCCGGGGTCACACGTCAACTGACTCCAGGGTGACTCCCTCCCAGACTGTTCACCTGGCATCCCATGTCCCCAGACTTTTGTGTGATGTCATTTCCCAGACTCTGCACATGTGCTAACAGATTCACAGGCTCCGTGGTGACCCCCTTCCTGGTCTCTGTAACTTGGGTCACATGTCCTCAGTATCCAGTGTGGCCCCACCTCTCATACCCTATACCTTTGGTGACTTGGCCAGATTCCAGGGTAACCCTCCCCTGCCAGACCCTGTGCTTATTTACACACATCCACAATCTCCAGGATGTTCGCCCTCCCATACCCCCATGCACCTAGAGTCACATGTCAACAGTTTCCAGCGTGAACCCCACTTCACACACTGCACCTGGGCTCACATATCCACATTCTGCAGGGTGACACCCCTTCCAGACCATTTCCCTGCCATTAAATGCCTGCAGTCCCCAGAGTGACCCCGTGCATCCCAGACACTGTACCTGAGGTCACATATACAGAGTTTCCTTGGTCACCCCCATCCCAGACCCTGTACCTGGGTTCAGATATCCTAGTGTCTTGGGGGACCCAGTTCAGACCTTGCATCTAGGGTCAAATGTCCAGTATCCAGGATGACTTGCCTCCCCAATCAGTGCATCTGGGGTCATATGTCCACAATCTTCAAAGTGATCCCATCCCCTAACCCTGCACCTTACTCACACATCCACAGTCTCCAGAGTGACCACATACCAGTACCTACACCTAAGGTCACATGTCCACTGTCTCACGGGTGACCTCTTCCCTGAACTTGTTCCAGATTTCACACGATCACCATTGCCACAGTGACCACCAACAGATCCTGAACCTGTGGTCACAGTTCAACTGTCTGTTCAACTGATGAGACCCATTTTTTGTACCCTGAACCTTGTGAACCTGCACCTGGGATCACAAGTCCATATTCTCCATGGTGTCATCCCCCAGACCCTCTACCTAGTATCATATATACAGTCTCCTGGGCTTCCCCATTTCCCATACCATGCACCTGGGATCACACATCCACAGTATCCAGGGTGACACCCCTCCTAAACCTGTACCTGGTGTCACAAGTCGACAGACTCCAGGATAAGCCCACCATTAAGATCCTGTACCTAGGGTCACAACTCCACTGTTTCCAGGGTGAGCCCCCCTCCCAGTCTCTGTCTCTGCACTTGGGGTCACTGTGAGAGTCTCTCAGGGTGAATCCACCTCCCAGAAACTGTACCTAGGGTGAAACATCCACAATCACTCAAGTTGGCCCCAAATCCCAGAAACCTGTACCTGTGGTCCCCCACTTCCATAGTCCTCAGGGTGGTCCCACTTCATGCCCAGGGTTACATTTAACCCATGGTGTCCCATGATCTGTCCCATGATGCCAGGGGGTACCCCCCCCCAAGACCCTGTAATGGGGTCACATGTTCACAGTCTCCAGAGTGTCGTCACTTCCCAGACCCTCCACCTGCAGTCACACAAACACAGGTTCCAAGGTGACTCCCTTGCAGGCCCTGCACCTGGAGTCACATATTCACAATCTCACCTTGGGGGGGGGTCCCATTCAGACCCTGGATCTAGGGTCACGTATCCAGTCTCCAAGATGATTTGCCTCCCAAACGGTGCATCTGGGGTCACATGACCACAATCTCCAAAGTGAACGCATCCCCTAACCCTGCACCTAGGTCACACACGCAAACAGTTTCCAGAGTGACCTCAACCCAGACCCTGAAACGAGGGTCACATGTCCACAGTCTTGGAGGGTGACCCCCTCCGTGAACTGATACTACTTTTTCATACGTCCACCATCTCCACAGTGATTACCACCAGATCCTGTACCTGTGTCATAGATCCACAGTCTGCAGGGTGAAACCCTTTTCCTACCCTGAACTTTGGGGGTCACACGACCACAGTCCAGGGTGACCCCACCCAAACCTACACCTGGGGTCACATGTCCACACTTTCCATGGTGACATACTTGAGACCCTGTACCTACTGTCATATAGCCACAATCTCCTGGGCTACCGCACTTACCATACCATACACCTGTGATCACATGTCCACAGTTTCGAGGGTGGCCCCCTGTATAACCTGTACCTGGTGTCACAAGTCCACAGCCTCCAGGTGACCCCACCCTCACACCTGTACCTGGGGTCACAAGTCCACTTTTTCCATGGTGAGTCTACCTCCCAGACCCTGCATTTGGGGTCACATGTCCAGAGTCTCCAGGGTGACCCGACCACCCAGAAACCATACCTCGGGTGAAATGTCCACAATTTTCAGGATGGCACCAACTCCCAGAACCTGTACCTGGGGTCACACTTCCATACTCTCAGGGTATCCCCACCTCCCAGACATATAACCTTGCATCCCATGACCCTTGCCACAAGGGTTGACCCTTGCCACAAGGGTTAACCCCTCCAAGACCCTGTAATAGTGGTCACATGTCCACAGCCTCCTGTTTGTCAAAACTTGTAGACCTCACCTGGAGTCACACAAACACAGGTTCCATGGTGACTCCCTCGCAGACCCTGCACCTGGAATCACATATTCACAGGCTCCAGGGTGACCCCTCGGAAATCCTGTACCTGAGATCACATATCTACAGTCTCCAGGGTGAACCCCATCCCCACACACTGTCTGAGCAGAATCATCCAGTCTCCCATGAGACCCCAATGTCAAGAACTTATCCCTTGTGCTAGAAGTCTACATTCTCCAGGGTGACATTATCTCCCACACCCTGCACCTTAGGTAACATATCCACAGTCTCCAAGGTGACCTTACCTCCTAGACCCTTTACCTGGCGTCACATGTGCAAATTATCCAGGATTCCCGCCACTCCAACACCCTGCACCTGGGTCAAAAACCCACAGTCTCAAGGGTGACCCCCTATCCGACCATGTTCCCCTGGGACCATGTTCATGGGGTATGGCCAGAATCTCCAGGATGATCTTGAAAGGTATTGCTGAACCACGCAAAGGCACTGGAATTCTTGGCCTCCAGAGGAAAAGAATTCAATTTGGGGCCAGAGACGAGGCTTGATTGCTTAGAGCTTTTGTGTAATAAAGTTGTATTAAAGTATAAAGGAGATAGAGAAAGCTTCTGACATAGGCATCAGAAGGGGGCAGAAAGAGTAGCCCCTTGCAATTGTTAGCAATGGAATTACATGGCTCAGATGGTAAAGCATCTGTCTGCAATGCTGAGAGACCCAGGTTAGATCCCTGGGTCAGGAAGATCTCCTGGAGAAGGAAATGGCCACCCCAGTACATTTGCCTGGAAAATCCCATGGACAGAGGAGCCTGGAGGCACAGGATGGGGCCTGGTTGGACACACTGAGCAACTTTACACTTTTACTTTACTTTATTTTATTAGTTCAGTTCAGTTCAGTTCAGATCATGTTCTGAGTTCCGTTCTGTCTGAGTTGTGGTCTGACTTTTGGGACCCCATGATTCACAGCACGCCAAGCCTCCCTGTCAGTCACCAACTCCCAGAGTTTACTCAAACTCATGTACATCGAGTCGGTGATGCCATCCAGCCATCTCATCCTCTGTCATCCCCTTTGCCTCCTGTCCCCAATCCCTCACAGCATCAGGGTCTTTTCCAATGAGTCAACTCTTCGCACCAGGTGGCCAAATTATTGGAGTTTCAGTTTCAGAATCAGTTTTTCCAATAAGCACCCAGGACTGATCTCCTTTAGGATGGACTGGTTGGATGTCCTTGCAGTCCAAGGGACTCTCAAGAGTCTTCTCCAACACCACAGTTCAAAAGCATAAACACTTTGGTGCTCAACTTTCTTCACAGTCCAATTCTCACATCCATACATGACCACTAGAAAAACCATAGCCTTGACCAGATGGACCTTTGTTGGCAAAGTAGTCTGTCTGCTTTTTAATATGCTATCTAGGTTGGTCATAACTTTCCTTCCAAGGAGTAAGTGGATTTTAATTTCATGCTGCAATCACACCATCTGCAGTGATTTTGGAGCCCAAAAAGATAAAGTCTGACACTGCTTCCACTGTTTCCCCATCTATTTCCCATGGAGTGATGGGACCTGATGCCATGATCTTAGTTTTCTGAATGTTGAGCTGTAAGCCAACGTTTTCATTCTCCTCGTTCACTTTCATCAAGAGGCTTCTTAGTTCTTATTCACTTTCTGCCATATGGGTGGTGTCATCTGCATGTCTGAGGTTATTGATATTTCTCCTGGCAATCTTAATTCCAGCTTGTGCTTCTTCCAGCCCAGCATTTCTCATGATGTACTCGGCATATAAGTTAAATAAGCAGGGTGACAATGTACAGTCTTGACGTGCTCCTTTTCCTATTTGGAACCAGTCTGTTGTTCCATGTCCAGTTCTAACTGTTGCTTCCTGAACTGCATACAGGTTTCTCAAGAGGCAGGTCAGGTGGTCTGGTATTCCCATCTCCTTCAGAGTTTTCCACAGTTAATTGTGATTTTCCACAGTTAATTGTGATCCACATAGTCGAAGGCTTTGGCGTAGTCAATAAAGCAGAAATAGATGTTTTTTTTTTTTTTTTTTTTGGAACTCTCTTGCTTTTTCGATGATCTAGCAGATATTGGCAATTTGATCTCTGGTCCCTCTGCCTTTTCTAAAGCCAGCTTGAAAAATCTGGAAAAAAAAAGCCAGCTTGAACATCTGGAAGTTCACAGTTCACGTATTGCTGAAGCCTGGCTTAGAGAGTTTTGAGCATTACTTTACTAGCGTGTGAGATGAGCATAATTGTGTGGTATTTTGAGCATTCTTTGGGATTACCTTTTTTTTTTTTTTTAATTGGAATGAAAACTGACCTTTTCCAGTCCTGTGGCCACTGCTGAGTTTTCCAAATGTGCTGGCATTATGAGTGCAGCACTTTCACAGCATCATCTTTCAGTATTTGAAATACTTCAACTGGAATTCCATCACCTCCACTAGCTTTGTTCGTAGCGATGCTTTCTAATTCCCACTTGACTTCACACTCACACTGTCTGGCTCTAGGTGAGTGATCACACCATTGTGATTATCTGGGTCATGAAGATCTTTTTGTACAGTTCTTCTGTGTATTCTTGCCACCTCTTCTTAATATCTTTCTGCTTCTGTTAGGTCCATAGCATTTCTATCCTTTATCGAACCCATTTTTGCATGAAATGTTCCCTTGGTTTCTCTAATTTTTTTGAAGAGATCTCTAGTCTTTCCCATTCTGTTCTTTTCCTCTATTTCTTTGCATTGATCTCTGAGGATGGCTTTCTTATCTCTCCTTGCTATTCTTTGGAACTCTGCATTCAAATGGGAATATGTTTCCTTTTTCTCCTTTGCTTTTTGCTTTCTTCTTTTCACAGCTATTTGTAAGGCCTCCTCAGACAAACATTTTGACTTTTTGCATTTTTTATTCCATGGGGATAGTCTTGATCTCTGTCTCCTGTACAATGTCACAAACCTCCATCCATAGTTCATCAGGCACTCTGTCTATCAGACCGAGTCAGACCGAGTCCCTTAATCTATTTCTCACTTCCACTGTATATTCATAAGGGATTTGATTTAGGTCATACTTGAATGGTCTAGTGGTTTTCCCCACTTTCTTCAATTTAAGTCAGAATTTGGCAATAAGGAGTTCATGATCTGAGCCACAGTCCGTTCCCAGTCTTGTTTTAGCTGACTGTATAGAGCTTTTCCATCTTTGGTTGCAAAGAATATAATCAATTTGATTTTAGTGTTGCCCATCTGGTGGTATCCATGTGTAGACTCTTCTCTTGTGTTGTTGGAAGAGGGCATTTGCTATGACCAGTGTGTTCTCTTGGCAAAACTCTATTAGCCTTTGTCCTGCTGCATTCTGTACTCCAAGGCCAAATTTGCCTTTGAGTTACTCCAGGTGTTTTTTGACTTCCTACTTTTGCATCCCAGTCCCCCCCCCAAAGGACGTCTTTTTTTTTTGATGTTAGTTCTAAAATGTCTTATAGGTCTGCATAGAACCTTTCGACTTCAGCTTCTTCAGTTACTGGTTGGGGTATAGGCTTGGATTACTGTGATATTGAATGGTTTGCCTTGGAAACGAACAGAGATCATTCTCTCATTTTTGAGATTGCATCCAAGTACTGCATTTCAGACTCTTTTGTTGACCATGATGGCTATCCATTTCTTCTAAGGGATTCCTGCCCACAGTAGTAGATATAATGGTCATCTGAGTTAAATTCACCCATTCCTGTCCATTTTAGTTCACTGATTCCTAGAATGTCAACATTCACTCTTGCCATCTCCTCTTTGACCACTTCCAATTTGCCTTGATTCATGGACCTAACATTCCAGGTTCCTATGTGATATTGCTCTTTACAGCATCAGACCTTGCTTCTATCACCAGTCACATCCACACACTGGGTATTGTTTTTGCTTTGGCTCTATCCCTTCATTCTTTCTGGAGTTATTTCTCCACTGAACTCCAGTAGCATATTGGGCACCTACTGACCTGGGGAGTTCCTCTTTCAGTATCCTATCATTTTGCCTTTTCATACTGTTCATGGGGTTCTCGAGGCAAGAATATTGAAGTGTTTTGCCATTCCCTTCTCCAGTGGACCACATTCTGTCAGACCTCTCCACCATGACCCTTCCGTCTTGGGTGGCCCCACACAGCATGGCTTAGTTTCATTGAGTTAGACAAGACTGTGGTCCGTGTGGTCAGATTGGCTAGTTTCCTGCGATTATGGTTTCAGTGGGCCTGCCCTGTGATGCTCTCTTGCAACATGTCCAAGGTAATTAGTTAATACAGTGAATCAAAAGAATGTCTGGAGGTTGTAAAGACCTTGCTAGACCTACTCCCATAATATACACCTTAAGATAACAGGATTAGCCCAAAGGTTTTTTTTTTTTTTTTTAGAGAATGTCCTCAAGCAGGATACATTATTGCTATATAATCCTAAGGAATGTAGAGGGACAAAAAAAAAAAAAGTGTCCTTCCTTTCCTCCTCCTTGAGAATTCCAGACCTCTCTCTCCTTGGGGACCCCTGGACTTCTTATCAATCTGCCGAGGAATTGACTTTCTCATTTCCCCCTTTTGTTTAAGGAGGATTATGTTGCCAAGGGAAAGGGGCATTGTTTTCATTTCATAAATACTTCCTGATGTCTAGGGGCATGGTCCCTAAATTGTTAAGGCAACATATTCTCCTAACCCTAAAAATGAGGGTCTCTGATCCAGGGGCCCCAAGTAATAGTTGGAGGAGGCTGTGGCACTCATAGGAGCTTGGTCAACCATTTGTAACTTAAAAGCTTTTAGACTTTTAGAAAACCCCATTATTACAGTACAGTTAAAAATAGTCATTAAACCAAGTTAAAATCAAAATGAAAAGTCACATTATGCCCATAGTTACATCAGTCCATCTTAGTGTTCTTTAGATGTCATCAGTTTAAGAAGAGGCATCACATGTGATTGTTGTTGTTGAAGGTATTTGCAGACTTGGAAAAAGTCCTTTCCTTGAAGTGGAGATGTCCACCACGGGAAGCCTTCCACTGATGAAGAGGAGCTCTCCACAGACCCAGAAGTTAGACTGATTGTGAAATGCTGCATAGGAGTGAACCCAAGCATTGTCTTGAGGTTCAAACGACAGACTCAGGATTTTTGGAGTCAGCATAAGTAGGCTTACATAGATTATCACGCCTATCTGAAAAGTACAAAGCCAGAGAATAGAAAGTAAAGACATAAAATGAAGTCCCTTAGTTCTGTTCAGGGTGCCACTTCTTAACACGAGTGTGATGTACCCACAAATCAATTCCTGGCACTTTAACAGCTGTGGGAGAAGAAAGAATAACCTAGTAACGGCCTTCCCAGAGGGGCTCAAGGGATGGGCCCACAGACCCCAATGTTTTTATGAGGACCTCGGTTCCTTGCTCAAATAGAGGCTTGCTTGACTCAAGCTGGGTCAGGAGTCATCTCCCAGAGTTCTGTTAATGCCTGTTGAAAAGCTGAGAGCTGAGTTACATAATTAGTTAAGTCCAAGGCTTCAGGGTCTATAACAATAACAATGTCTATGCATAAGAAAGGCTGTCCACAAATACATTCAAAAGGGGACAGTCCCTCCTCATTATAGCTATGAGTAGGACTTTAAATGAATTGTCCTGTGTCTCGAGTTAATTTACTCAGATGTCTTTTGATAATGTCATTAGCTTTTTCAACCTTCCCTGAGGATTGGGGTTTACAGGAACAGTGTAAGTGATATTTTATTCCTAGAGTTTTAGACAGCCCCTGAGTTACAGCAGCTTCAAAGGCAGAACCATTGTCACTCTGAAACCTCTGTGGCAATCCAAACCTGGGGATAATTTCATGGATTAAAATCTTTATAACCTCCTTAGCTTTATAATCTCTCAATGCGAGATGAGACCCGATTCCCCGGCATTGCATACAGAGCAATTCCGTGTTCCACATCAAACACGAAAGGAGCCTTGACTTCTTGATGGAACTCCAGAAAGTCCCCAAGAACACTGTAACAAGTCTAGAGGGACCCTGAGGTCACCGCAGCAACAAGAAAAGAGTCCGTGTACCCCGAATCAACTCGAGATGAGAGCTGATTCCCTGCTGCTTCAAGTGAAATGGACACCGAGATGCCCTGACTCGACAGAAGGCCTGATTTCCCTTCAGTGACTTGAAAGCAGGCTCATCTTTCATCTCCCAAGGTGAAGGGATTTCTGAATACCCTGTGGAGACCCTAGAGAAAGCACTAGTTCCAAGCCTCATCTCGAAAGGAGGCCTCACATCTCTTTGAAACGTTGAGAGGAACGCGGAGTTCAGTGCTTCAAAAGGAGACGATGCTTGCCTCCTTTTGAAAACTGATAGAAATCTCAATAGCCCTGTGGCAACTGGGAAGGTGGCCTGGGTTTCCCACATCACCTCGAGTGTCATTATTATTGCCCTGCCAAGCCACGAGGAGAATCCCGAGGTGTCCCTGACAACTAGACAGGAGTCCTTACGTCGCTGAACCAACACGAGTTTTGAGGGCACATCCTAGCCGTAACTCGAAAACATACACCAGATTCCTGCCAGAACTCAAGACAAACCATGAGATTTCCCCATTGCTGCGAGATGAGCCCTGATTACATTGCACTGCATGCAGAGCAAGGCCATGAGTGATGGTATGAATACAGTGCATGTGATGTCATACATAATGTGGTGTGATGTCATAAAATGTGGATGTGATACTTTAAATAGGGTATATGATGTTATACATCTAGTGGGCGTGATGTCATACATACAAAGGGTGTGATATCATCGAAAGAGTGGGTGTCATGGCACAGATACAATGGCTGTAATGTCGTATACAATGGATATGATGTCATCTTACATAGCACATGAAATCTCATAAATACAGTTGGTGTGATATCCTCAATACAGTGGATGTGAAAACCCAGATACAGTGGATACAATGTTAAATAGAGTGGGTGTGATGTCCTAGAAACGGTGGTTTGATGTCATAAACTGAGGATGTGATATCTTGTATGGTGAAAAAGATGCTATATATATGCAGAGTGTGATGTCATGCAAAGAGTGGGCGTGATATCAGTGGAGAGGTTGTGAAAAGCAAAGAAACAGTGGGGGCAATGCCTGGTACAGTGGGTGTGATGTCATGCCTGAAGTGGATGTGGCAACATAAACTGTGGTTTGGTGTGATAGAGTGGATGTGATGTCATCTGAAGTGCAAATTATGTCATATATATGCCGAGTGATGGTATCAACAACACACAGTGTTGTGATGTCATACATAGTGGATATGATGTCATAAATAGAGTGGATAGGATGTCACACGTATACTGGCTGTGATATGATACATAGAGTGGCTGTGATATCATTGGTACTAGTGGGTGTGATAACACAGATACAGTGGACGTGAGGTCAGATATAGTGGATGTGATGTCAGGTATAGTGGACTTGATGTCATAAATAAAGTGGTGGAGGTCATAAAGAGTGGATGTGATGTCATATGTAGTACATATGATGTCATACATATAGTGGCTGTGATGTCATACATACACTGGGTTAGATAAAATTGGTACATTGCGTGTGTTGACACAGATACAATGCGGTGTGATGTCAGACATAGTGGCTGTGAAGTTACACAATGGTTGTGTGTTATAACACTGCGTGTGAAGCCATATGAAGTGGATATGTCATAAACATAGAGTGTGTGATGTCATAGATAAAGTCATTGTGTGATGTCATATATATATATGAATGTGATGTCATACAGAGTAGATGACATGTCATATCGTATATAGTGTGTGTGATGTCATGAATAGAGTGCATGTGATGTCATAAATACTAAGGATTGTTGTCATAAAGTGTGGATATGATGTCATGTGTAGTGCATATGATGGCATACATATGCCACCTGTGAACTCTTACATAGTTGGTGTGATGTCGTCGACAAAGTGTGTTTGATGACATATACAGTGGATGTGATGGCAGTTATAAGGGGTTTCAAGACAGATATAGAGCTTGTGTAGTCATACACACAGAGTGGGTGAGATCATATATCAGTGGATATGATGTCATAAACATAGTGGGTGCCATGACAGATAAAACAATGGTATGATGACATCAAGAGTGGATTTGATGTCATATAAAGTGCCTATAGTGTCATACATGCAGTGGGTGTGATTTCATACATACATAGGGTGTGGTATATAATAATTCAAGTGAGTGTGATTACACAGATACACTGTGGTGTGATGTCAGATACAGTGGTTGAGTTGTCATTCATACACCATGTGAGATGTCATATATACTGAGTATGATGTCAAAAACATAGCAGGTGTCTTGTCACAGTTACAGTGGCTGTGATGTCACAAGTATAGTGTATGTGATGTCATAAACAGTGGGTTTGAAGTCATGAATAGAGTGGATGGGATGTCATGAAAACAGTCTTTTGATGTCATAAAGAGTGGGTGTGATGTCACATAGAATTCATATGATGTCATACATATAGTTGGTTTGATATCACACATATTGCAGTTGTGGTATAAACAATACACTGTAAGTAATAACGCAGCTAGAGAGGATGCGATGTCAAATATACTGTGTGTGATGACATGAATACAGAGGGTGTGATGTCATAGCGTGGTGTGATATCATACAGAGTGGATGTGATGTCATATGTAGTTCATATGATGTCATACATATTGTGGCTGTGACATCATACATACAATGGGGGTTATATCATCGATAATCTCGGTGTGATGACACACATACAGTGGAGGTTTCTGACAGATATAATGGGGGTGAGATGAGATAGAGTAGCTTTGATGTCATGAATAGAGTGTTGTGATGTCATAAAGTGTGGGTGTGATGTCGTATATAGTGCATAGTGTGCCATGCCTATAGTATGTGTGATATCATGCATACAGTTTGTGTTATATCACCAATACAGAAGGTGTGATCACACAGATCCAGATATGGAGGGTGTGATGTCAGATATAGTGTTTGTAGCATCTCAACACAGTGTGTTTGATGTCAAATATATTGGATATGAATTCACAAACCCAGTGGGTGTGATGTTACAGATAAAGTGGCTGTGATTTCAGAGGTATAGGGTGAGATGTCATAAACCGTGGATATGATGTAACATATATGAGATCTGATGTCATGAATGCAGTGGTTGTGATGTCATAAATGCTGAGGATTGATGTCATAAAGTGTGAATGTGATGTCATGTAGAGTGTGTATGGTGTCATACGTATGCCAGGTGTGATGATTTCCATACTTGTTGTGATGTCATCAATACAGCGGGTGTGACGACACAGATACAGTGGTTGTGATGTCAAACATAGTGGGTGAGATGTCAGGTATAGTCGATGTGTTGTCATGAAAGCAGTGTGGGTGATGTCATTCATATTGGATATGATGTCATTAATATACTGGGTGTGATGTCATACATTTAGTTGTCTGATATCATAAAGAGTACATGTGGTGTCATGCATACTGAATATGATGTCCTACATAGAGTGTTTGTGATGTCATACACAGAGTGTGTGTGGTATAATTGATACACTGGGTTTGATGACACAGATATAGTGGATGTAGTGTCAGATATAGTGGGTGAGATGGCCGATAAAACGTTTGTGTTCTCATGTGTGTGTGGTCATATATAGTGTGTGTGATGTCATGAAGCAGTGGATGTAATGTGCTGACTACAATGGTGTGAGTTCATAAAGAGTGGATGTGACGATATGTATAGTGAGTAAGATGTCATACATAAAGTGGGTGTGATGTCATACAAAATGTTGGTCAGAGGTCATCAATAGAGTGGATGCAATGTCAGATATAGTGGGAGTGATGTCATGGGTACAGTTCATATGATGGCATAAAAATTGTGTGATGGCATAAAAATTGTTTGATGTCATAAAATGTGGATGTGATGCCATATCGAGTGTATATGATGCTATACATAGAGTGGGTGTGATGTCATACATACAAAGGGTGTGATATCATCGAAAGAGTGGGTCTGATGACACAAATACAGTGGTTGTGAAGTTAAAAATATGGTGAAGGTGAAGTCGTATACAATGGATATGATGTCGCCTTACATTGCACATGAGATCTCATCAATACATTTGGTGTGATATCATCAATACAGTGGATGTGATGACACAGATACAGTGGATACGATGTAAAATAGAGTGGGTGTGATGTCCTAGAAACGGTGGTTTGATGTCATAAACTGAGGATGTGATGTCTTGTACGGTGCAAACGTTGCCATACATATGCCGAGTGTGATGTCATGCAAAGAGTCGGTGTGATATCAGTGGAGAGGTTGTGATGGCAAAGATACAGTGGGTGTGATGTTTGGTACAGTGGGTGTGATGTCATGCCTGACGAGGATGTGGCATCATAGATACTGTGATTTGGTGTGATAGAGTGGATGTGATGTCATCTGAAGTGCAAACGATGTCATACATATGCCGAGTGATGTATCAACAACAAAAAGTGTTGTGATGACATACATAGTGGATATGATGTCATAAATAGAGTGGATAGGATGTCACACGTTTACTGGATGTGATATCATACATAGAGTGGCTGTGATGCCATTGGTACTGTGGGTGTGATAACACAGATACAGTGGACGTGAGGTCAGATATAATGGGTGTGATGCCAGGTATAGTGGACTTGATGTCATAAATAAAGTGGTGTGAGGTCATAAAGAGTGGATGTGATGTCATATGTAGTACATATGATGTCATACATATAGTGGCTGTGATGTCATACATACACTGGGTTAGATAAAATTGGTACATTTCGTGTGTTGACACAGATACAATGATGTCAGACATAGTGGCTGTGAAGTTACACAATGGTTGTGTTGTTATAACACTGCGTGTGATGCCATGTAAAATGGATATGTCATAAACATAGACTGTGTCATGTCATAGATAGAGTCATTGTGTGATGTCACATATATAGTGAATGTGATATCATACACAGTAGATGACATGGTATATCGTATATAGTGCCTGTGATGTCATGAATAGAGTGCACGTGATGTCATAAATACTAAGGATTGTTGTCATAAAGTGTGGATATGATGTCGTGTATAGTGCATAGGATGGCATACATATGCCACCTGTGATGTCTCACATAGTAGTTGTGTTGTTTTCCACAGAGTGGGTGTGATGACTGACTATACGATGAATGTGATGGCAGATAGAATGTGTTTCAAGTCAGATATAGAGCTAGTGTAGTCATACATACAGTGTGTGTGATATCATATAGAGTGGATATGATGTCATAAACATAGTGGGTGCAGTGACATCAGATACAGTGGTAGTGTTGTCATTCATACACCATGTGAGATGTCAGATATACCGAGTATGATGTCTAAAACCTAGTAGGTGTCTTGTCATAGTTTACAGTGGCTGTGATGTGTCATAAGTATAGTATGTATGTGATGTCATATAAGTGTGGGTGAGATGTCATGAATACAGTTGATGTGATGTCGTGAATACAGTCTTGTGATGTCATAAAGAGTGGGTGTGATGTCACATAGAATTCATATGATGTCATACATATAGTGGGTTTGATATCACACATATTGCAGTGTTATAATCAATACACTAAGTAGTGATGCAGGTACAGTGGAAGCGATGTCAGATATACTGTGTGTGATGACATGAATACAGAGGGTGTGATGTCATAGAGTTTTGGGATATCATACAGAGTGGATGTGATGTCATATATAGTTCATATGATGTCATATATATTGTGGCTGTGATATCGTACATACAATAGGGTTTTTATGATTGATAATCTGGGTGTGATGACACAGATACAGTGAATGTGCTGTCAGATATAAAGGGTGTGAGATGAGATAAATTAGCTTTGATGTCATGGATAGACTGATTTGATGTCACACAGCGTGTGTGTGATGTCGTATATAGTGCCTATTGTGCCATATATATGAAATGTGTGATGTCCTACATTCAGTGTGTGTTTTATCATCGATACAGTGGGTGTGATCACACAGATATAGATATGGATGGTATGATGTCAGATATAGTGGTTGTATTGTCTTAACACAGTGTGTTTGATATGAAAGTATAGTGGATATGAATTCACAAACACAGTGGGTGTGATGTTACAGATAAAGTGGCTGTGATGTCACAGGTATAGTGGATGAGATGTCATAAACGTTGGATGTGATGTCATATAGAGGAGATCTGATGTCATGAATGCAGTGGTTGTGATGTCATAAATATTGATCGCTGATGTCATAAAGTGTGAATGTGATGTCATGTAGAGTGTGTATGATGTCACATGTGTACCAATTGTGACGACTTCCATGCTTGTTCTGATGTCATCGATACAGAGGTACATCGATACACATGTGTGAGTCATCTGTGTGATGACAGAGATATAGTGGCTGTGATGTCAAATATAGTGGGTGAGATGTCAGGTATAGACATTGTGTTGTCATGAAAGCAGTATGTGTGATATCATATATATTGGATATGATGTCATAAATATACTGGGTGTGATGTCATACATATAGGGGTGTGATGTCATAAAGAGCTTATGTTATGTCATTCACACTGAATATATGATGTCATACATATAGTGTGTGTGATATCATCCAGACAGTGGGTGTGGTATAATTAATACACTGGGTCTGAAGACACAGATACAGTGGATGCAGTCTCAGATACAGTGGATGAGATGGCAGATATAACGTTTGTGTTGTCATGTGTGTGATCTCATATATAGTGTCTGTGATGTCATGAATGCAATGGATGTAATGTGATGACTATAATGGTGTGAAATCATGAAGAGTGGATGCGACGTTATGTATAGTGCATAAGATGTCATACATAAAGTGAGTGTGATGTCATGCATACAGTTGGTCTGAGATCATCAATAGAGTGGTTGTGATGACACAGATAGAGTGGATGCAATGTCAGATAAAGCAGGAGTGATGTCATGAGTACAGTGCATGTGATGTCATAAATAATGTGGTGTCGTGTCCTGAAATGTGGATGTGATGCCTTATATAGTGTTTATGATGTTATGCAAACAGGGTTGTGATGTCATACATACAAAAGGGTGTGTATCATGGAAAGATTGGGTGTGAGACACAGATTCAGTGGCTTTGATGTAACAAATATAGTGAATATGATGTTGTATACAATGGATAAGATGTCATCATATATAGCGGATGAGATCTCATAAATACAGTTTTTGTGATATCATCAATACAGTGGATGTGATGACACAGATACCATGTGATACGATGTCAAATATACTGTGTGTGATGTCTTAAAAAAAATGTGGTTTGATGTCATAATGTGAGGATGTGATTTCTTCTATAGTGCAATAGATGCCATACATATGCCGAGTGTGAAGTCATACAAACTGGGTGTGACGTTGTCAATACAGTGGTGTGATGACACAGATTACTGGCTGTGATGTCACATGTATAGTGTATATGTTGCCCTGCATACTGGATGTGGTTTCATAAATAGAGGTTGTGCTGTCATAAGTACAGTAGTGTGATGACAAAAGCAGTGGATATGATGCTATTATAGTGCATATGATGTCACACATATATAGTGGTGTGATGTCATACAAAAGTGGATGTGATATCAGCGGAGAGATTGTGATGACAAAGATGCACTTGGTGCGATGTCTGATAGAGTGAGTGTGATGTCATGCCTGAAGTGGATGTGACATCATAAAATATGTGGTTTGCTGTGATAGAACGGATGTGATGTCATCTATAGTGCAAATGATGTCATAAATATGCTGAGTGTGGTGTCATCAACACCGAGGGTTGTGATGTCATACATAGTGGGTATCATGTCACAAATATAGTGGATAGGAGGTCACACGTATACTGGATGTGATATCATACATATATTGGCTGAGATACCATCGATTGGGTGGGTGTGATGACACAGATACAGTGGACGTGAGGTCAGATATAGTGGAGTGATGTGATATATAGTGGACGTGATGTCATAAAAAAGTGGTGTGTGTGTCATAAAGAGTGGATGTGATGTCATATGTATTACATTTGATTTCATATATTTAGTGGAGATGATGTCATACATACACTGGGTTTGATGAAATTGATACATTCGGTGTGATGACACAGATACAGTGGGTGTGATATCAGACCTAGTGGCTGTGAAGCACGCAATGGCTGTATTGTCATAACACTGTGTTTGATGCCATATAAAGTAGATATGTCATAAACGTAGTGTGTGTGATGTCATCGAAACAGTCATTGTGAGAAGTCACACATACAGTGAATGTGCTATCACACACAGTAGATGACATGTCATATGTAGTGTGTGTGATGTCATGAGTAGAGTGCATGTGATGTCATAAATACTAAGGATTGTTGTCATAAAGTGTGGATATGATGTCATGTATAGTGCATAGGATGGCATACATATGCCACCTGTGATGTCTTACATAGTTGGTGTGATGTCTTCGACAGAGTGGGTGTGATGACATATATACAGTGAATGTGGTGGCAGAGAGAATGGGTTTCAAGTCAGATATAGAACTTGTGTTGTCATCTACACAGTGTGGGTGAGATCATATATAGTGATATGATGTCATAAACATAGTGGTTGCCATGACTTACAAACAACGATATGATGTCATCAAGAGTGCATGTAATGTCATATACAGTGCCTATTGTGTCCTACATGCTGTGGGTGTGATTTCATACATACATAGGGTTTCATACCATCAATCAAGTTGGTGTGATTACACAGATACAGTAGGTGTGATGTCGGATACAGTGGTTGTGTTGTCATTCATACACCATGTGAAATGTCATATATACTGAGTATGATGTCATAAAAACAGAGTAGGTGTGTTGTTATAGATACAGTAGCTGTGATGTCACAAGTATAGTGTATGTGATGTCATATACAGTGCGTGTGATTTCATAAATAGAGTGGATGTGATGTCATGAATACAGTCTCGTGATGCCATAAGCTGGTGGTTTTAATGTCATAAAGTGAGGATGTGATGTCGTGTATAGTGCCAAGTTGCCATATATATGGCGAGTGTGATGTAATACAACGAGTGGGTGTGATGTCAATACAGTCGTTGTGATGACACAGATTAGTGGTTGTGATGTCACATGTGTAGTGTATATGTTGCCCTATATACTGGATGTAGTTTCATATATAGAGGTTGTGATGTCATAAGTACAGTAGTCTGAAGACTTAAGGTGTGGATGTGATGTTATATATATAGCATATGATGTCACGCATATTGTTGGTTTGATGTTATATAAAAGTGGGTGTGATATCAGTGAAGAAATTGTCATGACAAAGATACAGTGGGTGTGATGTCATGCCTGAAGTGGATGTGATGTCAAAAATACTGTGGTTTGCTGTAATAGAGTATATGTGACGTCTTCTGTAGTGCAAATGATGTCACACATATGCCTAGTGTGGTGTCATCAACACACAGTGCTGTGATGTCATACATAGTGTGTATCATGGCATAAATATAGTGGATATGATGTCACACGTATACTGGATGTGATATCATACATATATTGGGCTGTGATATCATCGATAGGGTGAGTGTGATGATGACACGTATACAGTGGACGTGAGGTCAGATATAGTGGATGTGATGTCAGATAGAGTGGACGTGATGTCATAAATAAAGTGGTGTGATGTCATAAAAAGTGGATGTGATGTCATATGCAGTGCATATGATGTCACACATATAGTGGCTGTGATGTCATATGTACACTGGTTTTGATAAAGTAGATACATTGCGTGTGATGACACACATAGAGTGGGTGTGATATCATAGGTGTAGGGGATGAGATGTCATTCACCGTGGATGTAATGTCATTTATAGGAGATCTGATATCATGAATGCAGTGGTTGTGATGTCATAAATACTGAGCATTGATGTCATAAATTGTGAATGTGATTTCTTGTAGAATGTGTATGATGTCATATGTATGCCAAGTGTGATGACTTCCATACTTGTTGTGATGTCATCGATACAGCGGGTGTGACGACACTGATACAGTGGGTGTGATGTCAAATATAGTGGGTGTGATGTCAGGAATGGCGTTGTGTTGTCGTGAAAGCAGTGTGTGTGATATCATATATATTGGATATGATGTCATAAATATACTGGATGTGATGTCATACATATAGGGGTCTGATGTCATAGAGTTCATGCCATGTCATGCATACTGAATATGATGTCATACATATAGTGTGTGTGATGATCCAGAGAGTGGATGTGTGTAATTGATACACTGGGTTTGATGACACAGATACAGTGGATGCAGTGTCAGATATAGTGTGGTGAGATGGCAGATATAACATCGTGTGTTGTCTTGTGTGTGATGATATATAGTGTGTGTGATATCATGAATTCAGTGGATGTAATGTGATGACTACAATGGTGTGAAATCATGAAAGAGTGGATGTGACGTTATGTATAGTGCATAAGATGTCATACATAAACTGGGTGTGATGTCATATATACAGTTGTTCAGAGATCATCAATAGAGTGGTTGTGATGACACAGATACAGTGGATGCAATGTCAGATAGTGGGAGTGATATCATGAGTACAGTGCATTTGCTGTCATAAGTAATGTGGTGTGATCTCATAAAATGTGGATGTGATGCCTTATATAGTGTATGTGATGTTAAACATAGTTGGTGTGATGTCATACATACCAAGGTTGTGATATGATGGAAAGAGTGTGTGTGAGACACAGATACAGTTTCTGCGATGCTACAAATAGAGTGAATATGATGTTTTATACAATGGATATGATGTCGTCATATATAGTCGATGAGATCTCATAAATACAGATGGTATGATATCATCAATATAGTGGATGTGATGACAGAGATACTGTGGATATGTCAAATATACTGGGTGTGATGTTGGTGTGATGTCATAAAGTGAGGGTGTGATGTCTTCTATAGTGCAAAAGGTGTTATACATATGCCGGGTGTGATGTCATACAGAGAGTGGGTGTGATGTTGTCAATACAGTGGGTGTAATGACACACACTAGTGGTTGTGATGTCACATGTGTAGTGTATATGTTTCCCTGCATACTGGATGTGGTTTCATATATAGAGGTTGTGTTGTCATAAGTCCAGTATTGTGATGATATAAGCAGTGGATGTGATGTTATATATAGTGCGTATGATATCACCCATATAGTGGGTGTGATGTCATACAAAAGTGGCTGTGATATCCCTGGAGAGGTTGTGATGACAAAGATACAGTGGATGCGATGTCTGATAGAGTGGGTGTGATGTCATGGCTGAAGTGGATGTGACATAAAAAATACTGTGGTTTGCTTAGATAGCATGGATGTGATGTCATCTATAGTGCAAATATTGTCATACATATGCTGAGTGTGGTATCATCAACACACAGTGTTGTGATGTCATATATACTGGGTATGATGTCATAAATATAGTGGATATGATGTCACAGATATAGTGGATGTGATGTCATACATATATTGGCTGTGATATTCGATAGAGCGGGTGTGATGACACAGATACAGTGCACGTGAGGTCAGATATAGTGGATATGATGTCATATATGGTAGACTTGAAGTCATAAATAAAGTGCTGTGATGTCATAAAGAGTGATTGTGATGTCATATGTATTACATATGATTTTTCAGACAAATTGTGGAGGTGATGTCATACAAACACTGGGTTTGATAAAATTGATACATTGGGTGTGATGACACAAATAGAGTGGGTGTGATATCAGACACAGTGGCTGTGAAGCACGCAATGGTTGTGTTGTCATAACACTCTGTGTGATGCCATATAAAGTAGATATGTCATAAACGTATTGTGTGTGTGATATCATAGAAACAGTCATTGTGAGAAGTCACACATATAGTGAATGTGATATCACACAGTAGATGACATGTCATATATAGTGCATGTGATGTCTTGAAAACAGTGCATGTGATGTCATAAATACTAAGGATTGTTGTCATAAAGTGTGGATATGATGTCCTGTATAGTGCATAGGATGGCATACATATGCCACCTGTGATGTCTTACATAGTTGGTGTGATGTCTTCGACAGAGTGTGTGTGATGACATATACAGTGTATGTGATGGCAGAGAGAATGGGTTTCAAGTTAGATAGAGAGCTGTGTTGTCATCCACGCAGTGTGGATATGATATAGTCGCTGAACAAACACGAGTTTTTAAGGGCCATCCCCACCGTAACTCGAGAATATACCCCAGGTTCCCGCCGCAACTCGAGAAAAACCATGAGTCTTCCTTCTCGCCACGAGATGAAGCCCGGTTCCCCTGCATTGCATGCAAAGCAATTCCGTGTTCCCCCCAACAACACGTGAGGAGACTTGGCTTGCTTGATGGAACTCCAGCAATTCCCCAAGAACAGTGTCACAAGTCTAGAGGGACGCTGAAGTCACCACAGCAACGCAAAATAGAAGCGTGTACCCCAAATCAACTCGAGATGAGGCCCGATTCCCTGCCTTGGCTCCAGAGTCATCCCGCGTTCCCCATCAAATATGACAAGTGGCTTGACTTCCTTTAGGCAACTCCAGAGATTCCCCAAGAACACCGTCCCAAGTCTAGAGGAACACCAAGTTCAGCACAGCAACACAAGGAAAGCTCCATGTACCACAAATCATCTCGAGATGAGAGCTGATTCCCTGGCTTTGAATCAAGAGGAATGCTAACTTTCCACAAGCACCTCAAGAGGAGCCTTCTCTCAGCTATAGGAATGTGAGAGGGACCCTGAATTGCTTGCTGCCCCAAGTGGAATGGACACTGAGATGCCCTGACTCGAAATAAGGCCGGATTTTCCTGCAGTGATTTGAATGCAGCTAGTCATTCATCTCACAAGATGAAGGGATGTCTGAATCCCCTGTGTTGACCCTAGAGAAAGGCCTAGTTCCCCGCCTCATCTCGACAGGATGCCTCACATTCCTTTGACAACGTGAAAGGAATGTGGAGTTCAATGCTTCAAAAGGAGAGGATGCCTGACTCCTCTTGAAAAATGACAGGTATCCCAGTATCGCTGTGTCACCTGGAATAGGACTCTGCTTCTCCCGGCTCACCTCGAGAGGCATCCCTATTGCCCAACCAAGCCTCGAGGAGAATCCCGTGGTGTCCCTCGCAACTAGACAGGAGTCCTGACGTTGCTGAACAAAATCGAGTTTTGAAGGGCCATCCCCATCGTAACTCGAGAGTATACCCCAAGTTCCCGCCGCAACTCGAGAAAAACCATGAAACTTCCCCTTGCCGCGAGATGAGGTCCGATTCCCCTGCATTGCATGCAGAGCAATTATGCGTTCCCCATCGAGCACGAAAGGAGCTTTGACTTCCTTGATGGAACTCCAGAGAGTCCGGAAGAACACTGTCACATGTCTCGCGGGACCCTGAGGTCAATGCAGCAACATGAAAGAGCTCCGTGTACCCCAAATCAATGCCAGATGAGGCCCGATTCCCTGGCATTGGCTCCAGAGCCATCCCGCGTTCCACATCAAACACGACAAGTGGCTCGACTTCTTTTAGGCAACTTCAGAGATTCCCGAACACACCGTCCCAAGCCTGGAGGAACACCAACATCAGCACAGCAAAATGAGAAATGCTCTGTGTACCCCAAATCATCTCGAAATGAGAACTGATTCCCTGGCTTCGACTCAAGAGGAATGCCAAATTTTCACAAACACCTCAAAAAGGCTTCTCTCAGCTATAGGTATGTTAGAGATACCCTGAGATTGCTGCCTCAACTGGAATGGACACCGAGATGCTCTGACTCGAAATAAGGCCGGATTTCCCTGCAGTGACTTGAAGGCAGGTTCGTCTTTCATCTCACAAGATGAAGGGATGTCTGAATCCCCTGTGGAGAACCTAGAGAAAGGCCTAGTTCCCAGCCTCATTTCAAAAGGAGGCCTCACATCCCTTTGACAACTCGAGAGGATGGCAGAGTTCAATGATTTCAATGCTTCAAAAGGAGATGATACCTGACTCCTTTTGAAAATTGACAGGAATCCCAGTATACCTGTGGCAACTGGAAAGAGACACTAGTTCTCCCGCCTGACCTCGAGAGGAGTCCCTATGGCCCTGCCAAGACTGAAGGAGTATCCCGAGTTGTCCCTCACAACTAGACAGGAGTCCTGACGTCGCTGAAAAAACATGAGTTTTGAAGGGCCATCCCAGTCGTAACTCGAGAATATACCCCAGGTGCCCGCCGCAACTCGAGAAAAACCATGAGACTTCCCCCTCTCCACGAGATGAGGCCCAATTCACCTGCATTGCATGCAGAGAAATGCTGTGTTCCCTATAAAACACGAAAGGAGCCTTGACTTCCTTAATGGAACTCCAGAGAGTCCCCAAGAACACTGTCACAAGTCTAGAGGGACCCTGAAGTCAATGCAGCAGACAAAGGGCTCTGTGGACCCCAAATCAATTCAAGATAAGGCCCAATTCCCCTGCCGTGGCTTCAGAGCTAACCTGCATCCCCCATCATACACGACAAGTGGCTTGACCTCCTTTAGGCAACTCCAGACATTCCCTGAGAACAACGTCTCAAGACTGGAGGAACACCAACTTCAGCACAGCAACTCGAGAAAAGCTCCGTGTACAAAAAATCATCTCCAGATGATAGCTGATTCCCTGGCTTCGACGCAAGAGGAATGCCAACGTTTCACACAAGCACCTCACGAGGAGTCTAGGCTCAGCTATAGGTATGTGAGAGGGACGCTGAGTTTGCTGCCTCAAGTGGAATGGACACCGAGATGCCCTGACTTGAAATAAGGCCAGATTTCCCTGCAGTGTCTTGAATGCAGTCTCGTCTTTCATCTCACAAGATGAAGGAATCATCACTGATTCCCCTGCAGAGACCGTAGAGAAAGCACTAATTCCCCGCCTCATCGGGACAGGAGGCCTCACATCCCTTTGACAACTCGAGAGGAACACGGAGTTCAATTCTTCAAAAGGACACAATGACTGACTCCTCTTGAAAACTGACAGGAATCCAGTATCCCTGTTGCAACTGGAAAGGGACACTACGTCCCCTGCCTCACCTCGAGAGGCCTCACTATTGCCCTGCCAAGCTTCGAGGAAAATCACGAGGTGTCCCTCACAACTAGACAGGAGTCGTGATGTCGCTTAACTAGCACGAATTTTGAAGAGCTATCCCCATAGTAACTAGAGAATATACCCCAGGTTCCCGCCTCAACTCGAGAAAACAAATGAGACTTCCCCCTCAGCGCGAGATGATGCCCGATTCCCCTGCATTGCATGCAGAGCAATACCTTGTTTCCCATCAAACACAAAAGAAGCCTTGACTACCTTGATGGAACTCCAGAGAGTCCCCAAAACAGTGTCACATGTATGGGGGGACACTGAGTTCAACACAGTAACACGAAAGAGCTCCGTGTACCCCAAATCAACTCGAGATGAGGCCAGATTCCAATCATTGTCTCCAGAGCCATTCCGTGTTCCCCACCAAATACGATATGTGGCTTGACTTCTTTAGGCAACACCAGAGATTCCCCGAGAACACCGTCCCAAGTCCAGAGGAACACCAAGTTCACCACAGCAAGTCGAGAAAAGCTCCGTATACCACAAATCATCTCGATATGAGAGCTGATTCCCTGGCTTCAACACAAGAGAAATGCTAACTTTCCACAAGCACCTCAAGAGGAGGCTTCTCTCAGCTATAGGAATGTGAGAGGGACCCTGAGGTTGCTGCCCCAAGTGGAATGGACACCAAGATGCCCTGACTTGAAATATGGCCGGATGTCACTGCAGTGACTTGAAAGCAGGCTCACAAGATGAAGAGATGTCTGAATCCCCTGTGTAGACCCTAGAGAAAGCCCTAGTTTGCCGCCTCATCTCGACGAGATGCCTCACATCCCTTTGACAACGTGAAAGGATCCCCGAGTTCGATGAGTTCAATGTTTCAAAAGGAGACGATGCCTGAGTCCACTTGAAAATTGACAGGAATTCCAATATCCCTGTGGCAACTGGAAAGGGAACCTGGGTCTCAAGCCTCACCTCGAAAGGCATCCCTAATGCCCTGACAAGCATCGAGAAGAATACCGAGGTGTCCCAAGCAACTAGAGAGGAGTCCAGACGTTGCTGAACAAACCCGAGTTTTGAAGGGCCATCCCCATTTTAACTCGAGAATATTTCCAAGGTTCCTGCTGCAACTCGAGAAAAAGCATGAAACTTCCCTGCGCTGTGAGAAGAGGCTCGATTCCCATTCATCGATTGCAGAGTAATTTCGTGTTTCTCGTCAAAAAGAAAAGAGCCTTGACTTCCTTGATGGAACTCCAGAGAGACCCCAAGAACACTGACACAAGTATAGAGGGACCCAGAATTCACAACAGCAGCACGTAAGCACTCGTATACCCTCAAATCATCTCGAGATGAGGCCTGAATCCCCTGCATTAGATCCAGAGCCATTCCGCCATCAACATCAAACATGACAAGTGGCTTGTCTTTCCTTAATCAACTCCAGAGATAAGCCGGGAACACCGTTCCAACTCTAGAGGAACACCAAGTGCAGCACAGCAACTCGAGGAAATTTCCGTGGACCACAAATCATCTCTAGACTAGAGATGATTCCATGGGTTCGACTCACATGAATGCCAACTTTCTACAGCACCTCAAGACAAGGAGTTTCTCAGCTATAAGAATGTAACAGAGACCCTGAGTTTGCTGCCTGAAGAAGAATGGACACCGAGATGCCCTGACTCGAAAATAAGGCCGGATTTCCCTTCAGTGACTTGAATGCAGGCTCGTCTTTTATCTCACAAGATGAAGGGATGTCTGAATCCCCTGTGGAGACCCTAGAGAAAGCCCTAGTTACCCAACTCACCTCAACAGGAGGCCTCACATCCCTTTGACAACTCGAGAATCACGGAATTCAATGCTTCCAAAGGAGACGATGCCTGACTCCTCTTGAAAATTGAAAGGAATCCCAATATAATTGTGGCAACTGGTAAGGGAACCTGGGTTTCCCTCCTCACCTCGATAGGCGTCCCTATTGCCCTGACAAGTATTGAGGAGTATCCTGAGTTGTCCCTCACAACTAGACAGGAGTTCTGACGTCACTGAACAAACACGAGTTTTGAAGGGCCATCCCCGTCATAACTCGAGAATATACACCAGGTTCCCACCGCAACTATAGAAACGCCATGAGACATCCCCCTCACAGCGAGATGAGGCCCGATCCCCTGCATTGCGTGCAGAACAATACCGTGTTCCCCATCAAACGTGAAACGAGCCTTGACTTCCTTGAAGGAACTCGAGAGAGTCCCCAAGAACACTGTCACAAGTCTAGAGGGACCCTGATGTTACTGCAGCAACACTAAAGAGCACCGAGAACCCCAAATCAACTCGAAATGAGGCCTGATTCCCCGACATGTGCTCCAGAGCCATCCCGAATTCCCCATCAAACACGAGAAGTGGCTTGTCTTCCTTTAAACAACACCAGACAATCCCCGAAAACACCGTACAAAGTCCAGAGGAACACCAAGATCAGCAGAGCAACTCTTTAAGACAAAACTGCTTAGTCCCCTTCCCCTTTCTTGAGATATGGACTGTCTCCTGACCTTGTGACAAACATTACCCCTTGTTCCCTTGGTAAACGCTGAACTTTGTTTGATTTGCTGAACTCTCTCATTCCCGACAGCAGTTTCGTGTACTGCAGCCTCTATACACTCATAGAAAAATCATTAAAGCACCTTTACAACTCCAGAGATTCCCCGAAATCAAAAACAAAAGTCTAGAATAACACAAAGTTCAGCATGGCAACACGAGAAAAGCTCCGTGTACCCAAAATCATCTCAAGATGAGAGCGGATTACATGGCATCGTCTCAAGAGGAATGAAGACATTCCACAAACACCTTTAGATGAGACATCTCTCAGCAATGGGTATGTGAGAAGGAATCTGAGTTTGCTGCCTCAAGAAGAACGGACACAGAGTTGCCCTGACTCGAAATAAGGCCGGATTTGCCTGCAGTGACTTGAATGCAGGCTCGTCTTCCATCACAAAAGATGAAGGGATGTCTGAATCTCCTGTGGAGACCCTAGAGAAAGCCCTATTTCACCACCTCAAGTGGCTTGTCTTTCCTTAATCAACTCCGGAGATAACCCGGGAACAACGTCCCAACTATAGAGGAACACCAAGTTCAGCACAGCAACTCGAGAAAAGCTCCATGTACCACAAATCATCTCGAGAGTAGAGATGATTCCCTGGGTTCAACTCAAATGAATGCCAACTTTCTACACTACCTCAAGATGAGGAGTTTCTCAGCTATAGGAATGTAAGGGAGACACTGAGTTTGCTGTCCCAAGTGGAATGGACACCGAGATGCCCTGACTCGAAATAAGGCCGGATTTCCCTGCAGTGATTTGAATGCAGGATCGTCTTTCATTTCACAAGGTGAAGGGATGTTTGAATCCCCTGTGGAGACTTTAGAGGAAGCATTATTTCCCCGCCTCATCTCTACAGGAGGCCTCACATCCCTTTGAAAATTCGAAAGGAACTTGGAGTTCAATGCTTCCAAAGGAGACAATGCCTGAATCCTATTGAAAACTGATAGGAATCCCAATATCCCTGTGGCATCTGGAAAGGGACCTGGGTCCCAAGTCTCAACTAAAGAGGGGTTTCTATTGCCCTGCAAAGCCTCAAGGAGAATCACGATGTGTCCCTGGCAACTAGACATGAGTCCTGACATCGCTGAATAAACACGAGTTTTGAAGGGCCATCCACGTCCTAATTCGAGAATATACCACAGGTCCCGGCCACAACTCGAGAAAGACCACGAGACTTCCCCCTCGCTGCCAGATGAGGCCCGATTACCCTGCATTTCATGCAGAGCAATTCCGTGTTCCCCATCAAACATGAAAGGAATCTGGACTTCCTGGATGGAACTCCAGAGAGTCCTCAAGAACACTGTCACAAGTTTAGATGCACCCTGACGTCACCGCATCAAAATGAAAGAGCTACGTGTTCCCCAATTCAACTTGAGATGAGTCCAGATTCTCCTGCACTGTCTGCAGACCCATCCCCCATTCCCCATCAAGCAAGACAAGTGGCTTGACTTCCTTTGGGCAACTCCAGAGATTCCCCGAGAACACCATCGCAAGTCTAGAAGAACATCAAATTTAGCACATCAAATCGAGAAAAGTTCCATGTACCCAAATCGTCTCGAGCGGAGGCAGATTCCCTGGCTTTGACAAAAGCAAGCTTTCATAAGCACCTTAAGTGGAGACTTCTCTGATTTATAAGTATGTAGGAGGGACCCGGAGTGTGCTTCCTCAAGTGGAATGGACACCGAGATTCCCTGATTCGAAATATGGCAGGATTTCCTCTCAGTGACTTGAATGCAGGCTCGCCGTTCACCTCAAAAGATGAAGGGATGTCTGAATCCCCTGGGGAGACGCTAGAGAAAGCCCTAGCTCCCCGCCTCATCTGGACAAGAGGCCTCACATCCCTTTGACAACTCTAGAGAGGAACGCGGATTTCAATACTACAAAAAAACATGATGCCTGACTCCTCTTGAAAATTGATAGGAATCCCAATATCCCTGTGGCACCTGTAGAGGTAAACCTGGGAATCGCTCCTCACCTCATGAGGCATGCCTATTGCCATGCCAAGCCTCTAGGAGAATTGCGATGTGTCCCTCGCAACTAGACTGGAGTGCTGACGTCGCTGAACGAACACGAGTTTTGAAGGGCCATCCCCATCCTTACTCAGGAATATACGCCAGTTTTCCGCAACAACTGAAGAAAAAAAACCATGAGACTTCCCCCTCGCCAACGGATGAGGCTCCATTCCCCTGCAATGCTTGTAGAGCAAATCCGTGTTCCACATCAAACACCAAAGGAGCCTAGAATTCCTGGATGGAACACCAGACAATCCCGAAGAACACTGCCACAAGTCTATAGGGGCCCTGAGGTCACCGCAGCAACACGAAAGATATCCGTGTACCCAAAATCAACTCAAGATGAGGCCCGATTGCCCTGCATTGGCTCCAGAGCCATCCCACATTCCCCATCAACACGACAAGTGGCTTAACTTTCTTCGGGCAACTCCAGAGATTCCCCGAAAACAACAACCAAAGTCTAGAAGAACACCAAGTTCAGCACCGCAAATCGAGAAAAGCGCCGTGTACCACAAATTATCTCAAGATGAGAGCAGATTCCCTGGCTTCGTCTCAAGAGGAATGAAGACATTCCACAAGCACTTTAAGATGAGGCATCTCTCAGCAGTAGGTATGTGAGGGGAAATCTGAGTTTGCTGCCTCAAGAAGAACGAACACTGTGGTGCCCTGACACGAAATAAGGCCAGAATTCCCTGCAGTGACTTGAATGCAGGCTCGTCTTTCATTTCACAAGATGAAGGGATGTCTGAATCCCCTGCGGAGACCCTAGAGAAAGCCGTAGTTCGCCGGCTTTTCTCGACGGGATGCCTCACATCCCTTTGACAACGAAAAAGGAACCCCCAGTTAAATGAGTTCAATGTTTCAAAAGGAGACGACGCCTGAGTCCGATTGAAAATTGACAGGAATTCCAATATCAATGTGGCAACTGGAAAGGGAACTTGGGTCTCACGCCTCACCTCAAGAGGCGTCCCTAATGAACTGCCAAGCGTCGAGGAGAATACCGAGGTGTTCCAAGCAACTAGACAGCGGTCCTGACGTCGCTGAACAAACCCGAGTTTTGTAGGGCCTTCCCCATCTTAACTCGAGAATATTCCCAAGGTTCCTGCTGCAACTCGAGAAAACCCATGAAACTTCCCCGCGCTGTGAGAAGAGGCTCGATTCCCAATCATAGATTGTAGAGTAATTTCGTGTTTCTCGTCAAAAAAAGAAAGAGAGCCTTGACTTCCTTGATGGAACGCCAGAGAGTCCCCAAGAACACATACACAATTATAGAGGGACCCAGAAGTCACAACAGCAGCATGAAAGCATTCCTTGTACCCTCAAATTATCTCGAGATGAGGCCTGAATCCCCTGCATTAGATCCAGAGCCATTCCGCAGTCAACATCAAACACAACAAGTGGCTTGTCTTTCCTTAATCAACTCTGGAGATAACCCGGTAACAACGTCCCAACTCTAGAGGAACACCAATTTCAGCACAGCAACTCGAGAAAAGCTCCATGTACCACAAATCATCTCGAGAGTAGACATGATTCTATGGGTTCAACTCAAATGAATGCCAGCTTTCTACAGCACCTCAAGACGAGGAGTTTCTCAGCTATAGGAATGTAAGAGAGACCCTGAATTTGCTGCCCCAAGTGGAATGAACACCGAGATGCCCTGACTCGAAATAAGGCCGGATTTCCCTGCAGTGACTTGAATGCAGGATCGTCTTTCTTTTCAAAAGGTGAAGGGATGTCTGAGTCCCCTGTGGAGACTTTAGAGGAAGCATTAGTTCCCCGCCTCATCTCGAGAGGAGGCCTCACATCCCTCTGAAAATTCAAAAGGAACTTGGAGTTCAATGCTTCTAAAGGAGATGATGCCTGAATCCTATTGAAAATTGATAGGAATCCCAATATCCCTGTGGCACCTGGAATGGGAACATGGGTCCCAATTCTCAACTAAAGAGGGGTCCCTATTGCCCTGCCAAGCCTCGAGGAGAATCACAATGTGTCCCTGGCAACTAGACATGAGACTTGAAATCGCTGAATAAACACAAGTTTGGAAGGGCCATCCACGTCCTAACTCGAGAATATACCCCAGGTTCCCACCGCAACTCGACAAAAAACCATGAGACCTCCCCCTCGCTGCTAGATGAGGCCCGATTCCCCTGCATTGCATGCAGAGCAATTCCGTGTTGCCGATCAAACATGAACGTAGACTGGACTTGCTGGATGGAAATTCAGAGAGTCCCCAAGAACACTGTCACAAGTCTAGAGGGACCCTGATGTCATCAAAGCAACAAGAAAGGGCTCTGTGCTCCGCAAATCAAGTTGAGAGGAGTCCAGATTCCCCTGCATGTGCTCCAGAGCCATCCCGAATTCCCCATCAAACACGAGAAGTGGCTTGACTTCCTTTAAACAACAACAGAGAATCCCCGAGAACACCGTCCAAAGTCCAGAGGAACACCAAGTTCAGCAGAGCAACTCTTTAAGACAAAACTGCTTAGTCCCCTTCCCCTTTCTTCAGATATGGATTGTCTCCTGACCTTGTGACTAACATTACTCCTTGTTCCCTTGGTAACAATGGCAGTTTGTTTGGTTTGCTGAACTCTATCATTCCCGAAAGAAGTTTCTTGTATTGCAGCCTGTATATAGTCATAGAAAAATCATTAAAGCATCTTTGTTCCATTAGAGATTAGTTCCCTGGGTCTTTTTTTGTCTCTCTCTCTCTCTTTCTCTCTCTCTCTCTATTATTTTCTGGCTGACTCTCTGGAGTGTGGAGACCCGTCGTGCTCACATTTCTACCCAGGCTTCCAGGACCCCCTCGAGAGGGCGCCTGGTACCTTGGTGAGTGATGCAAGCCCTGTGTCAAGGACAATATTGGTCCTCTGTGTAAACTAAGCGATATTAGCGTCCTTCTCTCTTTTTACTTTCTGATCACCAACTCTGTACCACAAGGTTCTGGTCTATTAAAGGACCCCAGCCAATGTGGCTAAAGAACAGGGACACTGGTATATGTGGTATATCGGGTAGAGTGACTCATGGACCTATTGAGGTCTGTAAATACGAAAGCATGGGGTAAAAGGCTGGCCAGCCCCATTCTTTTTCTACTTTACTCCACCATTTCTTTACATTTTAGGAACTTCTGGTTTCACGCAAATGAATAGAGGCTTGCCTTCAAACAGCAGTGGAAAATAATCCATAGTTTTCTGATAAAAAAATGTTAAATGAGCAGCCAAAGAAGGAAAAACTATTCCAATTGATCTCTAACCCCTATGGGCTCTTATTAAAGCTGTAATTCTGCCATTTCAAGGTATATTCTAGCCCTTCCAATATTCAGCAACAGACAAAACACTTATTATATACATATAAATTAAATGATTAAACTTTACAAAAGGCTCAATTAAAACAATACAAAATATGTCAAAATTTTCTTACTATCCCTGCCCTGACTGATCCAAATGCTTCTCTTCTGCCAACAGTGGCAACTCCAAAAGTCTCTTTGTTGGAACCTAATGAAAAGTTATGTTAATTTTTAAGCTAGACTAGAAGCTGCTATTTCCCATACTGTAATTGGATAAGAAATTTAAAAAACAGCTAGAGAAATTACTTGCTTATGAGAATGCATATCAGAAATGTCAAAGAGCTATAGCTGCAATTTGTCAGACTAGGATTATTATTGATTATTTAAAGGCTTGTCACAATCTAGGATCAAAAACTTTAAAGTTGCAAATACTAGCTGAACCAATGCTACAAATTTTTAAAAAGAGAAATGAAGGATGCTTTACATGTGGAGATAAAAACCGTTTAAAAAGGGAGTGCCATAAGAAGGCTAATAAAAAGCTTCCAAAATATTTGTGTTTGCTGACAAAGAGGAATGCACTGGGCCAAAGACATTAAATTTAAATTTGATATTAAAGGAAAACCTATTCCAAGAAACTCCAAAGAGGGGACCTCCCAGGTCCCCTACCACAAAAAAGAGGGCAAATTCTATCTTTTCCCTCAAACCCTCAATGTCCAACAGTACTGCCATTAATATACCAGCCCTCAATGATTTTTTCCTTTGCCCTTAAGCAGTCCCTTCTAGAATACCTACTGGAGTTTATGGAACCCTGCCCCCACAAAACCTCAGGCTTTTAGAGGGCTGATCTAATTTGGCCCTAAAGGGATTAGTGTTCGGCGTGGAATAATTGATTCAAATTATAAAGGAGAAATTCAAATTATGATGTCAGCTCAGAGTTCTATGGCAATTCAAAACGGGGGACAAAATTGCTCATTTACATCTTTTGCCTTACACTTCTATTAACGTCTCTACTAATGTATGAAGAGCAGATTTGGTGATACAGATCAGAAACAATCCTTATGGACATCTTTGTTATTTAAATATGTCCAATCAATTATAAATATCACAATTAATGGTAAAAGATTTTCTGGACCCTCAGCAATGTGTCTAATATTATCATTTCCAAACTATTTTGACCAAAATCCTGTCCTATACAAAAGGTCTCTTGACAATATTGCAGGAATTTCTCAAGCCAAAGTACAATAAATTTATCAAAATATTCAAATCTTCACACATGATAGACCAAAAGGAAAACCTACAACATTAAGACCTTATGCTATAGATGCACCCCTAATCAAATAGGAAGGGACTTACTTATGCAATGGTAAACTCAGATAAACATTCCACATTTTTCCTAGGGGCCACTGCTCATTTTACAAACAAAACAGTTATTAAAATAACTGAGAAAATTTATGATCGTATTTAGACAAAGCAATGGCCCCTTACGAAAGAAAAATTACAAGCAACTAAAGTACTTATAAACACACAATTAAAATGGAAACATATTGAAGAATCTTGCTCTTTTGGAACTCTCCTACTCTTGTTATACAAAGAAAATATAACAAATAGTGTCGCTTAAAAGAGTTTAAAAAGTTAATTCTTTTTAGAAACATGGTTCTGCATTGTAACCAGAGATCCCATTAGTATTCCTCAAAATTGGAACATTATTATTACTGATTCACAAGATTGATTTTTTAATATGCCTTTACACACCTTAGATCTGGAGAGACTAACTTTCTCTCACCCTTATCCTAATCATATCGGGCCTCATAGAAGATTTCAGTAGACTATGTTACCTCAAGGTATGCTTAAAAGTCCTGCTACTGCTGCTGCTAAGTCACTTCAATCGTGTCCTACACTTTGCGAACCCATAGATGTCAGCCCACCAGGCTCCAATATCCCCGAGATTCTCCAGACAAGAGTACTGAAATAGGGTTCCATTGCCATCTCCATAATAGTCCTAGCATTTGTCAAAATTTTGTAGCCAAGACTTTACATCCTATGTGACAAAAATTCCCTCAAGCATATATCATTAATAATATACTATAGCTACAAAATGGAGAAAGGATATTTTTGACACTGAATGGCTATGATATTCTCTAGACTCCAGTGAAAACTGATGAAAATAAAATATTTATTGAACTTGAAAAAACCGGTACATGATGCACATGTATTAAAGGAAAGTTTAACTTGTTAAAATATATTTTTTTTTTTTCAACTCCAGTTCTGCCTGGGAAACAAACATCGGCCTAAGAAGAAACCTTAAGTTAACTCTTATCATGACAGTGGCATACGCAGCCCACTCTATCTAGGACTCCAGCAATCAGCAAATTGGTGGAGCTCAAAATATATTAATAAAAAAAAAAGTTATTTTAAATTTCAAAGGGGGAACTATGTCTATGTATCTAAAATTATCTATGTCTCAATGTATGTTTATCCTTTTAGATAGTGTGGAGTTAATGGGCTCTATTTGGATTCAACTTTACATGAACTGAAGGCTGTTCAATGTTGGGTATAATGTTTATTTAATTGTGAATGTGATTTCAATATAATTATTTGTTAGTCTAGTAGGGACATGTCTTGAGTCATCAACATTATAAAATACTTTTTTTATGCCATGGTTTGGTTAAGATACGATTGTCAAAAAAAGGTAACTCTTTATATATATATATATATATATATATATATATATATATATATATATATGATGAAATCATTTAGATAAGCTCTATTAAAAAGAATTTTTATTTTGAAAAATGATCTATTCTCTATAATTTGGAGTTGCCTCTTGGGATTAGAGTGAATTATGTTGCTGGAGTTGTGCAGTAATAAGTAGTAGAAGTTTGTTGAATGGCTGGGTCCTTTCCAAATGAATTAGGATTTTAAAGTGATAATTGCTGAACATTGGCTTACTCTTACAAGGGGATTTTCTTGCAGAAGAGCTGAAGACATTTGGAGCCGTTAATGAATATAAATATATATATGTACTGGAATGGACGAATATACAATATAATATGATATGATAAATATGTTCAATGATCTATAGAGTGCTAACATACAAGATATTTCATGGTTGGTATAGAAAAGTAATACATAGTCCCGAGGAACACCAAGTTCAGCACACCAACTCAAGAAAAGTTATGGGTACCTCAAATCATCTCGACATGAGAGCTGATTCCCTATTTTTGACTCACGAGGAATGCAACTTTCCACAAGCACCTGAACAGGAGGCCTCTCTTAGCTGTAGGTATGTGAGAGGGACCCTGATTTTGCTGCCTCAAGTGGAATGAACACCGAGTGGCCGTGACTCGAAATATGGCCTGATTGCCCTCCAGTGACTGGAATGCAGGCTAGACTTTCATCTCCCAAGATGAACGGATGTGTGAATTCCCTGTGGAGACTTTAGAGAAAGCCCGAGTTCCCCGCCTCATCTCGACAAGAGGCCTCACATCCCCTTGAAAATTCGAGAGGAACTTGGAGTTCAATGTGTCAAAAGGAAAACAAGCCTGACTCCTCTTATAAATTGATAGGAATCCAACAATCACTGTGGGAACTGAAAGGGACCCTGGGTCTCAAGTCTCACCTAAAGAGGCATCCCTATTGCCCTGCCAAGCCTCGATGATAATCTCGAGGTGTCCCTCGCAACTAGACAAGAATCCTGACTTTGCTGAACAAACTCGAGTTTTGCAGGGCCATCCAAGTCCTAACTGGAGAATATACCCCAGGTTACCCCCGCAACTCGAGAAAAACGGCGAGACTTCCCCCTAGCCGCCAGATGAGGTCCCATTCCCCTGCATTGTGTGCAGAGCAATTCCTTGTTCCACAACAAACACGAAAAGAGCCTGGACTTCCTGGATGAAACTCCAGAGAGTCTTCAAGAACACTGTCACAAGTTTATAGCGACCCTGACGTCAACACATCAATATGAAAGAGCTACGTGTTCCCCAATTCAACTCGAGATGAGTCCAGATTCTCCTGCATTGTCTGCAGACCCATCCCGAATTCCCCATCAAACAGGACAAGTAGCTTGACTTCCTTTGGGCAACTCTAGAGATTCCCCGAGAATACCATCTCAAATCTAGAAGAACGTCAAATTTTACATGCGCTGACTCGAAATATGACCGGATTTCCCTTCATTGACTTGAAGGCAGGCTCATCTCTCATCTCACATGATGAAGGGATGTTTGAATCCCCATGGGAGACCCTAGAGAAAGCCCTAGTTCCCCGCCTCATCTGGACAAGAGGCCTCACATCCCTTTGACTACTCTAGAGGAATGCAGATTTCAATGCTTCAAAAAAACATGATGCCTGACTTCTCTTGAAAATTGATAGGGATCCCAATATCCCTGTGGCGCCTGGAGAGGTAACCCTGGGACGCCCTCCTCACCTCATGAGGCGTGCCTATTGCCATGACAAGCCTCTAGGAGAATTGCGATGTGTCCCTCACAAATAGACTGGAGTGCTGACGTTGCTGAACGAACACGACTTTTGAAGGGCCATCCTCATCCTGACTCAGGAATATACACCAGTTTTCCGCAACAACTGAAGAAAAACCATGAGACTTCCCCCTCGCCAACGGATGAGGCTCCATTCCCCTGCAATGCATGCAGAGCAAATCCGCGTTCCTCATCAAACACCAAAGGAGCCTGGATTTCCTGGACGCAACACCAGAGAATCCGGAAGAACACTGTCACAAGTCTATAGGGGCCCTGAGGTCACCGCAGGAACACGAAAGAGACCCGTGTACCCGAAATCAACTCAAGATGAAGCCCGATTACCCTGCATTGGCTCCGGAACCATCCCACATTCCCCATCAGAGACGACAAGGGGCTTAAATTCCTTTAGACAACTCCAGAGATTCCCCGAAAACAACAACCAAAGTCTAGAAGAACACCAAGTTCAGCACAGCAACTCGAAAAAAGCTCCGTGTACCCCAAATCATCTCAAGATGAGAGTGGATTACCTGGCACCATCTCAAGAGGAATGAAGACATTCCACAAACCCCTTAAGATGAGGCATCTCTCAGCAGTAGGTATGTGAGGGGGAATCTGAGTTTGCTGCCTCAAGAAGAACGGACACTGAGGTGCCCTGACTAGAAAGAAGGCTGGATTTCCCTGCAGTGACTTGAATGCAGGCTCGTCTTTCATCTCACAAGGTGAAGGGATGTCTGAATCCCCTGTGGAGACCCTAGAAAAAGACCTAGTTCGCTGCCTCATCTCGACGGGATGCCTCCCATCCCTTTGACAATGCGAAAGGAACCCCCAGTTAAATGAGTTCAATTTTCAAAAGGAGACGATGCCTGAGTCTGCTTGAAAATTGACAGGAATCCCAATATCCCTGTGGCAACTAGAAAGGGAACCTGGGTCTCACGCCTCACCTCAAAGGGCATCCCTAATGCTCTGCCAAGCGTCGAGGAGAATACCGAGGTGTTCCAAGCAACTAGACAGGAGTCCTGACGTCGCTGAACAAACCTGAGTTTTGAAGGGCCATCCCCGTCATAACTCGAGAATATTCCCAAGGTTCCTGCTGCAACTCGAGAAAAACCATGAAACTTCCCCCACGCTGTGAGAAGAGGCTCGATTCCCATTCACAGATTGTAGAGTAATTTTGTGTCTCTCGTCAAAAAGAAAGGAGACTTGACTTCCTGGATGGAACTCCAGAGAGTCCCCAGGAACACTGACACAAGTATAGAGGGACCCAGAAGTCAAAACAGCAGCCTAAAAGCATTCCGTGTACCTCAAATAATCTCGAGATGAGGCCTGAATCCACTGTATTAGACCCAGAGCCATTCCACCGTCAACATCAAACACAACAAATGGCTTGTCTTTCCTTAATCAACTCTGGAGATAACCTGGGAACACCGTCCCAACACTAGAGGAACACCAAGTTCAGCACAGCAACACGAGAAAAGCTCCGTGTACTAAAAATCATCTCGACAGAAGACATGATTCCATGGCTTCAACTCACATGAATGATAGCTTTCTACAGCACCTCAAGAGGAGAAGTTTCTCAGGTATAGGAATGTAAGAGAGACCCTGAGTTTGCTGCCCCAAGTGGAATGGACACCAAGATGCCCTCACTCAAAATAAGGCCGGATTTCCTGCAGTGATTTGAATGCAGGATTGTCTTTCATTTCACAAGGTGAAGGGATGTCTGAATCCCCTGTGGAGACTTCAGAGAAAAGCATTCGTTCCCCACCTCATCCCGACAGGAGGCCTCACATCCCTTTGAAAATTCGAAAGGAACTTGGAGTTCAATGCTTCCAAAGGAGACGATGCCTGAATCCTATTGAATATTGATAGGAATCCCAATATCCCTGTGGCAGCTGGAAAGGGAAACTGGATCCCACATCTCAACTAAAGTGGGGTCCCTATTGCCCTGCAAAGCCTCGAGCAGAATCCCGATGTGTCCCTGGCAACTAGACATGAGCCTTGACATTGCTGAATAAACACAAGTTTTGAAGGGCCATCCACGTCCTAACTCAATAATATACCCCTGGTTCCCACTGTGACTCGTCAAAAAAACCATGAGACGTCCCCCTCGCTGCCAGATGAGGCCCGATTCCCCTTCATTGCATGCAGAGCAATTCCGTGTGCCCCATCAAACATGAAAGGAATCTTGACTTCCTTGATGGAACTTCAGAGAGTCCCCAAGAACACTGTCACAAGTCTAGAGGAACCCTGATGTCATCACAGCAACAAAAAAGGGCTCTGTGCTCCGCAAATCAAGTCGAGAGTAGTCCAGATTCCCCTGCATGTGCTCCAGAGCCATCCCGAATTCCCCATCAAACACGAGAAGTGGCTTGACTTCCTTTAAACAACAACAGAGTATCCCCGAGAACACCGTCCAAAGTCCAGAGGAACACCTAATTCAGCAGAGCAACTCTTTAAGACAAAACTGCTTAGTCCCCTTCCCCTTTCTTGAGATATGGATTGTCTCCTGACCTTGTGACTAGCATTACTCCTTGTTCCCTTGGTAACCGTTGCAGTTTGTTTGGTTTGCTGAACTCTATCATTCCCGAAAGAAGTCTCTTGTACTGCAGCCTGTATATACTCATAGAAAAATCATTAAAGCACCTTTGCTCCATTAGAGCTTAGGTCCCCGGGTCTTTTTTTGTCTCTCTCTCCCTTTTTCTCTCTCTCTCTCTTGTCATTTTCTGGCTGACTCTCTTTAGCGTGGAGACCCGTCAAGCTCAGTTTTCTGCCCGGGATTCTAAGACCCCCTCGAGAGGGCGCCTGGTACTTTGGTGAGTGATGCAAGCCCTTTGTCAAGGACAATATTGGTACTCTGTGTAAACCAAGGGATATCAGCCTCCTTCTCTCTTTTCCTTTCTGATCAGCCTCTCCGGACCACTAGGTCCTGTCCATTAATGAACCCCAGCAAATGTGGCCAAAGATTAGGGACACTGGTATACGTGGTATATCGGGTGGAGTGACTCATGGACCTATTGAGGTCTGTAAGTACTAAGGCATGGGTTAAAAGGCTGGCCAGCCCCATTATTTTTCTTCTTTGCTCACCATTTCTTTACATTTCAGGGACTTCTGGTTTCACGCCAGTGAAGAGAGGCTTCCCTTCAAACAATAGTAGAACATAATTCTTAGTTTCCTGATAAATGCAGTTTTGACTTATAAATTTGGCTCCAGTCAAAGAAAATGTTAAATGAGCACCCAAAGAAGGAAAAATTATTCCAGTTGATCTTTAGCCTAAATGCGCTCTTATTAACACTGTCATTCTGCCGTTTCAATGTATATTCTAGCCCTTCAAATATTCAGCAACAGACAAAACATATATTATATACATATAAATTTAATGATTAAACTTTACAAAAGGCTCAACTAAAGAAATACAAATTATCTCAAAGTTTTCTTGCTAGCCCTGCCGTGGCTGTTCCAAATGCTTCTCTTCTGCAAAGAGTTGCAACTCCAAAATTCTCTTTGTTGGAACCTAATGAAAAGTTACCTTAATTTTTAAGCTAGACTAGAAGCTGCTATTTTCCATACTGTAATTGGAGAAGAAACAAAAAAAAAATAGCTGGAGAAATTACTAGCTTATGAGAATTCATATTAGAAATGTCAAAGAGCTATAGCTGCAATTTGTCAGACTAGGTTTATTATTGATTATATAAAGGCTTGTCACAATCTAGGATCAAAAACTTAAAAGATGCAAATACTAGCTGAAACAATGCTAGAACCTTTTAAAAAGTGAAATGAAGGATGCTTTACATGTGGAGATAAATACCGTTTAAGATGGGACTGCCCTAAGAAGGCTAATAAAAAGCTTCCAAAAATTTGGCCTTGATGCCACAGAGAAATGCACTGGTCCAAAGACAGTATATGTAAATTTGATATTAAAAGAAAACCTATTCCAAGAAACTCCAAAGAGGGGACCTCCCAGGTCCCCTACAAAAAAAAAGAGGGGCAAATTCTATCTTTTCCCTCAAACCCTCAACGTCTATCAGTGCTGCCGTTAATATACCAGCCCTAAATGATTTTTTCCTTTACCCTTAAGCAGTCCCTTCTAGAGTAACTACTGGAGTTTTCGGACCCCTGCCCTCACAAACCTTCAGGCTTTTACAGGGCTGATCTAATTTGGCTTCTAAAGGAATTAATGTTCGGCGTGGAATAATTGATTTAAATTATAAAGGAGAAAATCAAATTATGATGTCAGCTCAGATTCTATGGCAATTCAAAAGGGGGGACAAAATTTCTCAATTACTTCTTTTGCCTTACTCTTCTATTAACTCCTCTACTAATGTACGGAGAGGCAGATTTGGTAATACAGATAAAAAAGAATCCTTATAGACATCATTGTTATTTAAATATGTCCGACCAAATATAAATATCAAAATTAATGGTAAAATAATTACTGGAACCCTCAGCAATGGGTGTCATATTATCATTTCGTAAGTATTTTGGCCCAAATCCTGACCTATACCAAAGGTCTCTTGCCAAATGGCAGGAATTTCTCAAGCCAAAGTACAATAAATTTATCAAAATATTCAAATCTACACATATGATAGACCAAATGGTTAAGCTACAACATTAAGACCTTATGTGATAGATGCACCCCTTAATCTCATTGGAAGGGACTTACTTATGCAATGGCAAACTCAGATATACATTCCACATTTTTCCTAGGAGCCACTGCTCATTTTACAAACAAAAGAGTTATTAAAATAACGGAGAAAATTTATGAGCCTATTTAGACAAAGCAATGGCCCCTTATGAAAGAATAATTACAAGCTACTAAGGAACTTATAAACACACAATTAAAACGCAAACATATTGAAGAATCTTGCTCTTTTTGGAACTCTCCTATTTTTGTTATACATAGGAAATATTACAAAGGGTGTCTCTTAACAGAGTTTAAAAAAAATATTTTTTGAAATCTGGGGCTGCATTGTAACCAGAGATCCCATTACTATTACTCAAAATTGGCACATTATTATTACTGATTCACAAGATTGATTTTTTAATATGCCTTTACACCCTTTAGACCGGCAGAGACTAACTTTCTCTCTTCCTTATCCTAATAATATCAGGCCTCATAAAAGGTTCCAGTAGACTATGTTACCTCAAGGTATGCTTAAAAGTCCTGCTACTGCTGCTGCTAAGTCACTTCAGTCGTGTCCTACTCTACGCGACCCCACAGATGTCAGCCCACCATGCTCCCCTATCCCTGAGATTCTCGAGACAAGAGTACTGAAATAGGGTTCCATTGCCGTCTACATAACAGTCCTAGCATTTGTCAAAATTTTGCAGCCAAGGCTTTACGTCCTATGTGACAAAAATTCCTTCATGCATATATCATTAACAATATACAATAACTACAAAAAGGAGAAAGGATATTTTGGACACTGAATGGCTATGATATACTTTAGTCTCCAGTGAAAACTAATGAAAATAAAATCTTTATTGAAATTGCAAAACCGGTATTTGATTCAGGTGTAGTAAAGGAAAGGTTAATTTGCTAAATTTTTTTTTTTTTCGGAACTCCAGTTCTGCCTAGGAAACAAAAATAGGCCTAAATAGAAACTTAAGTTAACTCTTATCATGTCCTTGGCATACGCAGCCCACTCTATCTAGGAGTCCAGCAATGAGCAAACTGTTAGAGCCCAAAATAAAAAAAATAAACAAAAATATATTTTAAATTTCATAAGGGGAACTCTATGTATCTAAAATTATCGTTGTCTCAATGTATGTTTTTGTTTTAGATAGTGTGGAGATAAAGGGCTCTATTTGGATTCAGCTTTACATGAACGGAAGGGTGTACAATTTTGGGTATAATGTTTATTTAATTGTGAATGTGATTTCAATATAATTTTTTGTTAATCTAGTAGGGACATGTCTTGAGTCATCAACATTATATAATACTTTTTTTATGCCTTGGTTTGGGGTAAGATAAGATTGTCAAAAAAAGGTAACCCTTTATGTGTATATATATATATATATATATATATATATATATATATATATATCTGTGTATATATATATATATATATATATGAGACGAATACTTTTAGATAAACTCTATTAAAAATTGTATTTTTGATAAAATGATCAATTCTCTAAAATCTGGAGTGGTCTCTTGGGATTAGAGTGACTTAAGTTGCTGGAGTTGTGCTGAACTAAGTAGTAGAAGTTTGTTGAATGGCTGGGTCATTTCGAAATGAACTAGGATTTTAAAGCGTTAATTGCTGAACATTGGCTTACTCTTAAAGGTGATTTTCTTGCAGAAGAGCTGAAGAGATTTTGAGCTGTTAATGAATATAAATATATATTTGTACAGGAATGGATGTATATACAACATAATATGATTTGATAAATATGTTCAATGATCTATAAAATGCTAACACAGAAGATATTTCATGGTTGCTATAGAAAAGTAAAATATAATCTAGAGGAACATCAAGATCAGAACACCAAATCAAGGAAAACTTCGGGTACCCCAAATCAATTCGAGATGAGAGCTGATTCCCTATTTTTGACTCAAGAGGAATGCAAAATTCCACAAGCACCTAAACAGGAGACCTCTCTTAGTTATAGGTATGTGAGAGGGACCCTGAGTTTGCTGCCTCAAGTGGAATGAACACCGAGATGCCGTGACTCGAATTATGGCCGGATTTCCCTCCAGTGACTTAAATGCAGGCTAGTCTTTCATCTCCCAAGATGAAGGGATGTGTGAATCCCCTGTGGAGACTTTAGAGAAAACCCTATTTCCCCGCCTCATCTCGACAGGAGGCCTCACATCCCCTTGAAAATTCGAGAGGAACTTGGAGTTCAAGGCGTCAAAAGGTCAACAAGCCTGACTACTCTTAAAAATTGATAGGAATCCGACAATCACTGTGGGATCTGAAAGGGACACTGGGTCTCAAGTTTCACCTATAGAGGCAACCCTATTGCCTTGCCAAGCCTCGATGAGAATCTCGAGGTGTCCCTCGCAACTAGACATGAGTCCTGAGTTTGCTGAACAAACTCGAGTTTTGAAGGGCCATCCAAGTCCTATCTCGAGAATATACCCCAGGTTCCCATCGCAACTAGACAAAAGAAAACGAGACATCCCCTTCGCTGCCAGATGAGGCCCGATTCCCCTGCATTGAATGCAGAGCAATTCCGTGTTCCCCATCAAACATGAAAGGAGTCTGGACTTCCTGGATGGAACTTCAGAGAGTCCCCAAGAACACTGTCACAGGTATAGATGGACCCTGATGTCACCGCAGCAACAAGAAAGGGCTCTGTGTTCGGCAAATCGGCTCGAGATGAGTCCAGATTCCCCTGCATGTGTTCCAGAGCCATCCCGAATTCCCCATCAAACACGAGAAGTGGCTTGACTTCCTTTAAACAACAACAGAGTATCCCCGAGAACACTGTCAAAAGTCCAGAGGAACGCCAAGCTCAGCAGAGCAACTCTTTAAGACAAAACTGCTCAGTCCCCATCCCCTTTCTTGACATATGGTTGGTCTAATGACCTTGTGAATAGCATTACTCCTTGTTCTCATGGTAACCTTTGCAGTTTGTTTGGTTTGCTGAACTCTATCATTCCCGAAAGACGTTTCTTGTACTGCAGCCTGTATATATTCATAGAAAAATCATTAAAGCACCTTTGCTCCATTAGAGCTTAGGTCCCCGGGTCTTTTTTTGTCTCTCTCTCTCTCTTTTTCTCTCTCTCTCTATCTTTTTCTGGCTGACGCTCTGGAGCGTGGAGACCCGTCGTGCTCAATTCTCTTTCTGGGCTTCTAAGACCCCCTCGAGAGGGCGCCTGGTACCTTGGTGAGTGATGCAAGCCCTGTGTCAAGGACAATATTGGTCCTCTGTGTAAACCATAGGATATCAGTTTCCTTGTCTCTTTTCCTTTCTGATCGCCAACTCCGGACCACAAGTTTCCGGTCCATTAATGGACCCCAGCAAATGTGGCCAAAGAAGAGAGACACTGGTATACGTGGTATATCGGGCGGACTGACTCTTGGACCTATTGAGGTCTGTAAATACTAAGGCATGGGTTAAAAGCCTGGCTAGCCCCATTATTTTTCTACTTTGCTCAACACTTCTTTACATTTCAGGGACTTCTGGTTTCACGCCAGTGAATAGGGGCTTGCCTTCAAACAGTATTAGAACATAATCCTTAGTATCCTGATAAACGCAGTTTTGACTTATAAATTTGGCTCCGTTCAAAGAAAATGTTAAATGAGCAGCCAAAGAAGGAAAAATTATTCCAGTTGATCTCTAGCCTATATGCGCTCTTATTGAAGCTGTAATTCTGCCATTTCAATGTATATTCTAACTCTTCCAATATTCAAGAACAGACAAAACACATATTATATACATGTAAATTAAATGATTAAACTTTACAAAAGGCTCTTTTAAAACAATACAATATATCTCAAAATTTTCTTGCTAGCCCTGCCCTGGCTGCTCCAAATACTTCTCCTCTGCCAACAGTCCCAAATACAAATGTCTCTTTGTGGAACGTAATGAAAAGTTACCTTAATTTTTAAGCTAGACTAGAAGCTGCTATTTCCCATACTGTAATCGGAGAAGAAACCAAAAAAACAGCTAGAGAAATTACTTGCTTATGAGAATGCATATCAGAAATGTCAAAGAGCTAGAGCTGCAATTTGTCAGACTAGGATTATTATTGATTATATAAAGGCTTGTCACAATCTAGGATCAAAAACATAAACGATGCAAATACTAGCTGAAACAATGCTACAATCTTTTAAAAAGAGAAATGAAGGATGCTTTACATGTGGAGTTAAAAACTGCTTAATAAGTGCCTGCCCTAAGAAGGCTAATAAAAAGCTTCTAAAATTTGCACTTGCTGCCACAGAGAAATGCACTGGGCCAAAGACAGTATATTTAAATTTGATATTGAAGGAAAACCTATTCCAAGAAACTCCAAAGAGGGGACCTTCCAGGTCACCTACAGCAAAAAAGAGTGGCAAATTCTATCTTTTCCCTCAAACCCTTAACCTCCAGCAGTGCTGCCATTCATATACCAGCCCTAAATGATTTTTTCCTTGACCCTTAAGCAGTCCCTTCTAGAGTACCTACTGGAGTTTTTGGACCCCTGCCCCCACAAAACTTCAGGCTTTAACAGGGCTGATCTAATTTGGCTTCTAAAGGAATTTCTGTTTGGTGCGTAATAATTGATTCAAATTATAAAGGAGAAATTCAAATTATGATGTCAGCTCAGATTCTATGCCAATTCAAAAGTGGGGACAAAATTTCTCAATTACTTCTTTTGCCTTACACTTCTATTAACTCCTCTGCTAATGTACGGAGAGGCAGATTTGGTAATACAAATAAAAAACAATCCTTATGTACATCATTTTTATTAAAATATTGTCCGACCAAATATAAATATCAAAATTAAGGGTCAAATAATTACTGGACCCCTCAGCAATGGGTCTAATATTATCATTTCGTAAGTATTTTGACCAAAATCCTGACCTATACCAACGGTCTCTTGTCAAATTGCAGGAATTTCTCAAGCCAAAGTACAATACATTTTTCAAAATATTCAATTTTACACATATGTTAGACCTACAAGTCAAGGTACAACATTAAGACCTTATGTGATAGATGCACCCCTTAATCTCATAGGAAGGGACTTACTTATGCAATGGCAAACTTAGATATATATTCCACATTTTTCCTTCGGGAAACTGTACTTTTTACAAACAAAACAGTTATTAAAATAACAGAGAAAATTTATGAGCCTATTTAGACAAAGCAATGGCCCCTTAAAAAGAAAAATTACAAGCTACTAAAGAAATTATGAACACACAATTAAAATGGAATCATATTGAAGAATCTTGCTCTTTTTGGAACTCTCCTATTTTTGTTATACAAAGGAAATATTACAAATGGATTCTCTTAACAGACTTAAAAAAGTTAATATTTTTTGAAATCTGGGGCTGCATTTTAACCAGAGATCACATTACTATTCCTCAAAATTGGCACATTATTATTACTGATTCACAAGATTGATTTTTTAATATGCCTTTACACCCTTTAGACCGGGAGAGACTAACTTCCTCTCTTCCTTTTCCTAATCATATCGGACGTCATAAAAGATTTCAGTAGACTATGTTACCTCGAGGTATGCTTAAAAGTCCTGCTACTGATGCTGATAAGTCACTTCAGTCATGTCCTACTCTATGCGACCCCATAGATGTCAGCCCACCAGGCTCCCTTATCCCTGAGATTCTCCAGACAAGAGTACTGAAATAGGGTTCCATTGCCGTCTCCATAACAGTCCTAGCATTTGTCAAAATTTTGCAGCCAAGGCTTTATGTGCTATGTGACAAAAATTAATTCATGCATATATCATTAACAATATACAATAGCTACAAAAGGAGAAAGGATATTTTTGACACGGAATGGCTATGATATACTTTAGTCTCCAGTGAAAACTGATGACAATAAAATCTTTATTGAAATTGCAAAACCGGTACTTGATGCACGTGTAGTAAAGGAAAAATTAACTTTTTTAATTTTTTTTTTTTTTCGGAATTCCAGTTCTGCCTGGGAAACAAAAAAATGCCTAAGAAAAAACTTTAACTTAACTCTCATCATGTCCTTGGCATACGCAGCCCACTCTTTCTAGGATTACAGCAATGAGCAAATTGGTGGAGCCCAAAATAAATAAATAAACAAAAAGAGATTTTAAATTTCATAAGGGCATCTGTATCTATGCATCTAAATTTAACGATGTCTCAATGTATGTTTTTGTTTTTAGATAGTGAGGAGTTAATGGGCTCTATTTGGATTCAGCTTTACATGAACTGAAGGGTGTTCAAAATTGGGTATAATATTTATTTAATTGTGAATGTGATTTCAATATAATTATTTGTTAATCTAGTAGGGACATGTCTTGAGTCACCAACATTATATAATACTTTTGTTATGACTTGGTTAGGGGTAATATACGATTGTCAAAAAAAAAGGTAAACCTTTATCTATGTATGTATGTATGTATGTATACATATATATATATATATATATATATACATATATATATATATATATATATATGAGATGAATACATTTAAATAAACTCTATTAAAAATTGTATTTTTGATAAAATGATCTATTCTCTATAATCTGGAGTGGTCACTTGGGATTAGAGTGACGTAGGTTTCTGGAGTTGTAGTGAAATATGTAGTAGAAATTTGTTGAATGCCTGGGTCATTTCGAAATGAATTAGGATTTTAAAGCATTAATTGCTGAACATTGGCTTACGCTTACAAGAGGATTTTCTGCAGAAGAGCTGAAGAGATTTTGAGCTGTTAATGAATATAAGTTTATATTTGTACTGGAATGGATGTATATACAATATAATATGATTTGTTAAATATGTTCAATTATCTATAAAATGCCAACATACAAGATATTTCATAGTTGCTATAGAAAAGTAAAATACACTCCCGAGGAACATCAATTTCAGCACACAAACTCAAGGAAAGCTTCGGGTACCCCAAATCAATTCGAGATGAGACCTGATTCCCTATTTTTGACTCAAGAGGAATGCAACTTTCCACAAGCACCTGAAGAGGAGGCCTCTATTAGCTATAGGTATGTAACAGGGACCCTGAGTTTGCTGCCTCAAGTGGAATGAACACCGAGATGCCGTGACTCGAAATATGGCCGGATTTCCCTCCAGTGAATTGAATGCAGGCTAGTCTTTTATCTCCCAAGATGAAGGGATGTGTGAATCCCCTGTGGAGACTTTAGAGAATGCCCTAGTTCACTGCCTCATCTCGACAGGAGGCCTCACAACCCCTTGAAAATTCGAGAGGACCTTGGAGTTCAATGCATCAAAAGGACAACAAGCTTGACTCCTCCCAAAAATTGATAGGAATCCGACAATCACTGTGAGAACTGAAAGGGACAATGGGTCTCAAGTCTCACCTAAAGAGGCATCCCTATTGCCCTGCCAAGCCTCGATGAGAATCTCGAGGAGTCCCTCGCAACTAGACATGAGTCCTGACTTTGGTGAACAAACTCGAGTTTTGAAGGTCCCTCCACGTCCTAACTTGAGAATATACCCCAGGTTCCCACAGCAACTCGACAAAAGAACACGAGACTTCCCCCTCGCTTCCAGATGAGGCCCAATTCCCCTGCATGGCATGCAGACCAATTCCGTGTTCCCCATCAAACATGAATGGAGTCTGGATTTCATGGATGGAAAATCAGAGAGTCCCCAAGAACACTGTCACAAGTCTAGAGGGACCCTGATGTCACCACAGCAAGAAGCAAGAGCTCTGTGTTCCGCAAATAGACTCGAGATGAGTCCAGATTCCCCTGCATGTGCTCCAGAGCCATTCCGAATTCCCCATCAAACACGAGATGTGGCTTGACTTCCTTTAAAGAACAACACAGAATCCCCGAGAACACCGTCCAAAGTCCAGAGGAACACCAAGTTCAGCAGAGCAATTCTTTAAGACAAAACTGCTTAGTCCCCTTCCCCTTTCTTGAGATATGGATTGTCTCCTGACCTTGTGACTAACATTACTCCTTGTTCCCTTGGTAACCGTTGCAGATTGTTTGGTTTGCTGATCTCTATCATTTCCGAAAAAGTTTCTTGTACTGCAGCCTGTATATACTCATAGAAAAGTCATTAAAGCACCTTTGCTCCATTAGAGCTTAGGTTCCCCGGGTCTTTTTTTGTCTCTCTCTCTCTTTTTCTCTCTCTCTCTCTCTCCTTATCTGTATGACTCTCTGTAGCGTGGAGACTCGTCGTGCTCACTCTTCTGCCAGGGCTTCTAAGACCCCCTAGAGAGGGCGCCTGGTACCTTGGTGAGTATGCAAGCCCTGTGTCAAGGACAATACTGGTCCTCTGTGTAAACCAAGGGACATTAGCCTCCTCCTTCTCTCTCTTTTACTTTCTGATCGCCAACACCAGAACACAAGGTTCCGGTCCATTAATGGACCCCAGCAAATGTGGCCAAAGAACAGAGACACTTGTATACGTGGTACATCCACTGGAGTTACTCATGGACATACTGAGGTCTGTAAATACTAAGGCATCAGTTTAAAGGCTGGCCAGCCCCATTATTTTTCTTCTTTGCTCAACACTTCTTTACATTTGAGGGACTTCTGGTTTCACGCCAGTGAATAGAGGCTTGCCTTCAAACAGTAGTAGAACATAATCCTTAGTTTCCTGATAAATGCAGTTTTGACTTATAAAATTGCCTCCGGTCAAAGAAAATGTTAAATGAGCCGCCAAAGAAGGAAAAATTATTCCAGTTGATCTCTAGCCTATATGCGCTCTTATTAAAGCTGTAATTCTGCCATTTCAATGAATATTCTAGCCCTTCGCATATTCAGCAACAGACAAAACACATATTATATATATATATAAATTAAATGATTAAACTTTACATATGGCTCAATTAAAACAATACAAAATATCTCACAATGTTCTTGCTAGCCCTGCCCTGGCTGCTCCAAATGCTTCTCCTCTGCCAACAGTCACAACTCCAAATGTCTCTTTGTTGGAACCTAAGGAAAATTTACCTTAATTTTTAAGCTAGACTAGAAGCTGCTATTTCCTACAATGTAATCATAAAGAAACCATAAAAACAGCTAGAGATATTACCTACTTATGAGAATGCATATCAAAAATGTCAAAGAGCTATAGCTGCAATTTGTCAAACTAGGATTATTATTGATTATATAAAGGCTTGTCACAATCTAGGATCAAAAAACTTAAAAGATGCAAATACTGGCTGAAACAATGCTACAACCATTTACAAAGAGAAATGAAGGATGCTTTACATGTGGAGATAAAAACCGTTTAAAAAGGGACTGCCCTAAGAAGACTAATAAAAAGCTTTCAAAAATTTTTTCTTGCTGCCACAGAGAAATACACTGGGCCAAAGAGACAGTAAATTTAAATTTGATATTGAAGGAAAACCTATTCCAAGAGACTCAAATAGGGGACCTCCCAGGTCCCTTACAACAAAAAGAGGGGCAAATTGTATCTTTTCCCTCAAGCCCTCAACGTGCAGCAGTGCTGCCATTAATATACCAGCACTAAATGATTTTTTCTTTTACCCTTAAGCAGTCCCTTTTAGAGTACCAACTGGAGTTTTTGGATCCCTGCCCCCACAAACTTTCAAGCTTTTACAGGGCTGATCTAATTTGGCTTCTAAAGGAATTACTGTTCGGCGTGGAATAATTGATTCAAATTATAAAGGAGAAATTCAAATTATGATATAGCTCAGATTCTATGGCAATTCAAAAGGGGGGACAAAATTTCTCAATACTTCTCTTTTTCCTTACACTTCTATTAACTCCTCTACTAATGTACCGAGAGGCAGATTTGGAAATACAGATCAAAAACAATCCTTATGGACATCATTGTTTTTTAAATATCTCCAACCAAATACAAATATCAAAATTAATGGTAAAATATTTTCTGGGCCCCTCAGCAATGGGTCTAATATTATCATTTCGAAAGTATTTTGGCCCAAATACTGACCTATACAAAAGGTCTCTTGCCAAATTGCAGGAATTTCTCAAGCCAAAGTACAATATATTTATCAAAATATTCAAATCTACACGTAGGTTAGACCAAAAGGTCAACCTAAATCATTAAGGCTTTATGTGATAGATGCACCCCTTAATCTCATAGGAGGGGTCCTACTTATGCAATGGCAAACTCAAATATACATTCCACATTTTTCCTAGGGGCCACAGCTCATTTTACAAACAAAACAGTTATTAAAATAACGGAGAAAATTTATGAGCCTATTTAAACAAAGCAATGGCCCCTTATAAAGAAAAATTACAAGCTACTAAAGAACTTATGAACACACAATTAAAATGGAAACATATTGAAGAATCTTGCTCTTTTTGGAACTCTCCTATTTTTGTTATACAAAGGAAATATACAAATGGTGTCTCTTAACAGACTTTAAAAATGTTAATACTTTTTTGAAATCTGGGGCTGCATTGTAACCAGAGATCCCATTACTATTCCTCAAAATTGGCACATTATTATTACTGATTCACAAGATTGATTTTTTAATATGCCTTTACATCCTTAAGACCAGGAAAGAATAACTTTTTCTCTCCCTTTTCCTAATCATATCGGACCTAATAAAAGATTTCAGTAGACTATGTTACCTCATGGTATGCTTAAAAGTCCTGCAAGTGATGCTGCTAAGTCATTTCAGTCGTGTCCTACTCTATGCGACCCCATAGATGTCAGCCCACCAGGCTCCCCTATCCCTGAGATTCTCCAGACAAGAGTACTGAAATAGGGTTCCATTGCCGTCTCCATAGAAGTCCTAGCATTTATCAAAATTTTGCAGCCAAGTCTTTACTTCTTATGTGACAAAAATTCCCTCATGCATATATCATTAATAATACACAATGGCAACAAAACTGAGAAAGGATATTTTTGACACTGAATGGCTATGATATACTTTAGACTCAAGTGAAAACTGATGAAAATAAAATCTTTATTGAAATTGCAAAACCGATACTTGATGCACGTGTAGCAAAGGATAGGTTAACTTCTTAAAATATTTTTTTTTTTTTCCCGGAATTCCAGTTCTACCTGGGAAACAAAAGTAGGCCTAAGAAAAAACCTTAAGTTAACTCTTATCATGTCCTTGGCATACGCAGCCCACTCTATCTAGGGCTCCAGCAATGAGCAAATTGGTGGAGCCCAAAATAAATAAATAAACAAAAATATATTTTTAATTTCTTAAGGGGAACAATGTCTATGTAACTAAAATTATCTATGTCTCAATGTATGTTTTTGTTTTTAGATAGTGTGGAGTTAATGGGCACTATTTGGATTCAGCTCTACATGAACTGAAGGGTGTTCAATGTTGGGTATAATGTTTATTAAGTTGGGAATGTGATTTAAATATCATTATTTGCTAACCTATTAGGGATATGTCTTGAGTCATCAACATTATAAAATACATTTGTTTTGCCTTGGTTTGGGGTAAGATACGATTGTCAAAAAAAAGGTAATCCTTTATGTATACATATATAGATATATAGATAGATAGATAGATAGATAGATAGATAGATAGATAGATACAGACATAGATATAGATGAGATGAATACTTTTAGATAAGCTCTATTTAAAAAATTGTAGTTTTGCTAAAATGATCTATTCTCTATAATCTGGAGTGATCTCTTCAGATTAGAGTGACATAGGTTGCTGGAGTTATGCTGAACTAAGTAGTAGAAGTTGGTTGAATGGCTGGTTATTTCAAAATGAATTAGGATTCTAAAGCGTTAATTGCCGAACATTGGCTTACTCTTACAAGGGGATTTTCTTGCAGAAGAGCTGAAGAGAATTTGAGCTGTTAATGAATATAAATATATATTAGTACTGGAATGGATGTATATACAACATATTATGATTTGAAAAATATGTTCAATGATCTATAAAATGCTAACATACAAGATATTTCATGGTTGCTATAGAAAAGTGAAATATAGTCCAGAGGAACACCAAGTTCAGCACACCAAATTAAAGAAAATTTCGGGTACCCCAAATCATCTCGAGATGATAGCTGATTCCCTATTTTTGACTCAAGAGGATTGCAACTTTCCACAAGCACCTCAACAGGAGGCCTCTCTTAGCTAGAGGTATGTGAGAGGGACCTTGAGTTTGCTGCCTCAAGTGGAATGAACACCGAGATGCCGTTACTCGAAATATGGCCGGATTTCCCTCCAGTGAATTGAATGCAGGCTAGTCTTTCATCTCCCAAGATGAAGGGATGTGTGAATCCCCTGTGGAGACTTTAGAGAAAGCCCTAGTTCCCCGCCTCATCTCGACAGGAGGCCTCACAACCCCTTGAAAATTCGAGAGGACCTTGGAGTTCAATGCATCAAAAGGACAACAAGCTGACTCCTCCCAAAAATTGATAGGAATCCGACAATCACTGTGAGAACTGAAAGGGACACAGGGTCTCAAGTCTCACCTAAAGAGGCATCCCTATTGCCCTGCCAAGCCTCGATGAGAATCTCGAGGTGTCCCTCGCAACTAGACATGAGTCCTGACTTTGCTGAACAAACTCGAGTTTTGAAGGTCCCTCCACGTCCTAACTTGAGAATATACCCCAGGTTCCCACCGCAACTCGACAAAAGAACACGAGACTTCCCCCTCGCTTCCCGATGAGGCCCGATTCCCCTGCATGGCATGCAGACCAATTCCGTGTTCCCCGTCAAACATGAAAGGAGTCTGGATTTCATGGATGGAAAATCAGAGAGTCCCCAAGAACACTGTCACAAGTCTAGAGGGACCCTGATGTCACCGCAGCAAGAAGAAAGGCTCTGTGTTCCGCAAATAGACTCGAGATGAGTCCAGATTCCCCTGCATGTGCTCCAGAGCCATCCCGAATTCCCCATCAAACACGAGATGTGGCTTGACTTCCTTTAAAGAACAACACAGAATCCCCGAGAACACCGTCCAAAGTCCAGAGGAACACCAAGTTCAGCAGAGCAACTCTTTAAGACAAAACTGCTTAGTCCCCTTCCCTTTCTTGAGATATGGATTGTCTCCAGACCTTGTAACTAGCATTACTCCTTGTTCCCTTGGTAACCGTTGCAGTTTGTTTGGTTTGCTGAACTCTATCATTCCCGAAAGTAGTTTCTTGTACTGCAGCCTGTATATACTCATAGAAAAATCATTAAAGCACCTTTGTTCCTTTAGAGCTTAGCTTCCCGGGTCTTTTTTTGTCTCTCTCTCTCTTTTTTCTCTCTCTCTCTCTCTTTTTCTGGCTGACCCTCTGGAGCGTGGAGATGCCATCGTGCTCAGTTTTCTGCCCGGGCTTCTAAGACCCCCTCGAGAGGGCGCCTGGTACTTTGGTGAGTGATGCACGCCCTGTGTCAAGGACAATATTGGTCCTCTGTGTAAACCAAGGGATATCAGCCTCCTTCTCTCTTTTCCTTTCTGATCACCAACTCCGGACCACAAGTTCCAGTCCAGTAATGGACCCCAGCAAATGTGGCCAAAGAACAGGGACACTGGAATAAGTCGTATATAGGGTGTAGTGACTCATGGACCTATTGAGGTCTGTAAATACTAAGGCATGGGTTAAAAGGCTGGCCAGCCCCATTATTTTTCTACTTTGCTCAGCACTTCTATACATTTCAGGAACTACTGGTTTCACGCCAGTGAATAGAGGCTGGCCTTCAAACAGTAGTAGAACATAATCCTTAGTTTCCTGATGAATGCAGTTTTGACTTATAAATTTGGCTCCGGGCAAAGAAAATGCTAAGTGAGCAGCCAAAGAAGGAAAAATTATTCCAGTTGATCTCTAGCCTATATGCGCTCTTATTAAAGCTGTAACTCTGCCATTTCAATATATATATTTGGCCTTCCAATATTCAGCAATAGACAAAACACATATTATATATATATATAAAATTAAATGATTAAACTTTACAAAAGGCTCAATTAAAACAATACAAATTATCTCAAAATGTTCTTGCTAGCCCGCCCTGGTTCCTCCAAATGCTTCTCCTCTGCAAACAGTCACAACTCTAAATGTCACTTTGTTGGAACCTAATGAAAAGTTACCTTAATTTTTAAGCTAGACTAGAAGCTGCTATTTCCCATACTGTAATCGGAGAAGAAACCAAAAAAACTGCTAGAGAAATTACTTGCTTATGAGAATGCATATCAGAAATGTCAAAGTGCTATAGCTGCAATTTGTCAGACTAGGATTATTATTGATTATATAAAGCTTGTCACAATCTAGGGTCAAAAACTAAAAAGATGCAAACACTAGCTGAAACAATGCTACAACATTTTAAAAAGAGAAATGAAGGCAGCTTTACATGTGGAGATAAATACCATTTAAAAAGGGACTGCCCTAAGAAGGGTAATAAAAAGCTTCCAAAAATTTTTTCTTGCTGCCACAGAGGAAAGCACTGGGCCAAAGACAGTAAATTTAGATTTAATATTGAAGGAAAACCTACTACAAGAGACTCCAAATGGGGACCTCCCAGGTTCCCTACAACAAAAATGAGGGGCAAATTCTATCTTTTCCCTCAAACCCTAAACGTCCAGCAGTGCTGCCATTAATATACCAGCCCTAAATGATTTTTTCTTTTACCCTTAAGCAGTCCCATCTAGAGTACGTACTGGAGTTTTTGGACCCCTGCCCCCACAAACCTTCAGGCTTTTACAGGGCTGATCTTATTTGGCTACTAAAAGAATTACTGTTCTTCGTGGAATAATTGATTCAAATTATAAAGGAGAAATTCAAATTATGATGTCAGCTCAGATTCTATGGCAATTCAAAAGGGGGGACAAAATTTCACTATTACTTTTTTTCCTTACACTTCTATTAACTCCTCTACTGATGTAGGGAGAGGCAGATTTGGTAATACAGATCAAAAACAATTCTTATGCACATAATTGTTTTTAAATATATCCGACCAAATATAAATATCAAAATTAACGGTAAAATGCTTTCTTGACCCCTCAGTAATGGGTCTAATATTATCCTTTCGAAAGTATTTTGGCCCAAATCCTGACCTATACAAAAGGTCTCTTGCCAAATTGCAGGAATTTCTCAAGCCAAAGTACAAAAATTTATCAAAATATTCAAATCTACACGTAGGTTAGACCAAAAGGCCAACCTAAAACATTAAGGCTTTATGTGATAGATGCACCCTTTAATCTCATAGGAAGGGTCTTACTTATGCAATGGCAAACGCAGATATACATTCCACATTTTTCCTAGGGGCCACAGCTCATTTTACAAACAAAACAGTTATTAAAATAACGGAGAAAATTTATGAGCCTATTTAAACAAAGCAATGGCCCCTTATAAAGAAAAATTACAAGCTACTAAAGAACTTATGAACACACAATTAAAATGGAAACATATTGAAGAATCTTGCTCTTTTTGGAACTCTCCTATTTTTGTTATACAAAGGAAATATTACAAATTGTGTCTCTCAAAAGTGCTTAAAAATGTTAATACTTTTTGAAATTTGGGGCTGCATTGTAACGAGAGATCACATTACTATTCGTCAAAATTGGCACATTATTATTATTGATTCACAAGATTAGATTTTTTAATATGCCTTTTTATATCCTTAAGGCCAGGAGAGAATAACTTTCTCTCTCCCTTTTCCTAATCATATCGGACGTCATAAAAGATTTCAGTAGACTATGTTACCTCAGGGTATGCTTAAAAGTCCTGCTACTGATGCTGCTAAGTCATTTCAGTCGTGTCCTACTCTATGCGACCCCATAGATGTCAGCCCACCAGGCTCCCCTATCCCTGAGATTCTCCAGACAAGAGTACTGAAATAGGGTTCCATTGCCCTCTCCATGACAGTCCTGGCATTTATCAAAATTTTGCAGCCAAGGCTTTACGTCTTATGTGACAAAATTTCCCTCATGCATATATCATTAATAATACACAATAGCAACAAAACTGAGAAAGGTTATTTTTGACACTGAATGGCTATGATATACTTTAGACTCCAGTGAAAACTGATGAAAATAAAATCTTTGTTGAAATTGCAAAACCAGTACTTAATGCACGTGTAAGTAAAGGACAGGTTAACTTCTTAAAATATTTTTTTTTTTTTTTTTTTTGAATTCCTGTTCTGCCTGGGAAACAAAAGTAGGCCTAAGAAAAACCTTAAGGTAACTCTTATCATGTACTTGGCATAGGCAGCCCACTCTATCTAGGACTCCAGGAATGAGCAAATTGGTGGAGCCCAAAATAAATAAATAATCAAAAAGATATTTTTAAATTTCATACGGGGAACAATGCCTATGTATATAAAATTATCTATGTCTCAATGTATGTTTTTGTTTTTAGATAGTGTGGAGTTAATGGGCTCTATTTGGGTTTCAGTTTTACATGAACTGAAGCGTGTTCAATGTTGGGTATAATGTTTATTTAATTGTGAATGTGATTTCAATATAATTATTTGTTAACCTAGTAGGGATACGTCTTGAGTCATCAACATTATATAATACATTTTTCTGCCTTGGTTTGGGTAAGATACGATTGTCTAACAGAAGGTAATCCTATATGTATACATATATATATTGTATATGTATGTATATATATATATATATATATATAGATAGATAGATAGATAGATAGATACAGATATAGATATAGATGAGATGAATACTTTTAGATAATCTCTATTAAAAAATTTTATTTTTGTTAAAATGATCTATTGTCTATAATCTGGAGTGGTCTCTAGGAATTAGAGTGACTTAGGTGGCTGGAGTTGTGCTGAAGTAAGTAGTAGAAGTTTGTTGAATGGCTGGGTCATTTCGAAATGAATTAGGATTTTAAAGCGCTAATTGCTGAACATTGGCTTACTCTTAAAAGGGGATTTTCTTGCAGAAGAGCTGAAGAGAATTTGAGCTGTTAATAAATATAAATATATATTAGTAATGGAATGGATGTATATACAACATATTATGATTTGAAAAAATATGTTCAATGATTTATAAAATACTAACATACAAGATATTTCATGGTTGCTATAGAAAAGTTAAATATAGTCCAGATGAACACCAAGTTCAGCACACCAAATCAAGGAAAGCTTCAGGTACTCCAAATCATCTCGAGATGAGAGTTGATTCCCTATTATTGATTCAAGAGGAATGCAACTTTCCACAAGCACCTGAACAGGAGGCCTCTCTTAGCTATAGGTATGTGAGAGGGACCTTGAGTTTGCTGCCTCAAGTGGAATGAACACCGAGATGCCGTGACTCGAAATATGGCCGGATTTCCCTCCAGTGACTTGAATGCAGGCTAGTCTTTCATCTCCCAAGATGAAGGGATGTGTGAATCCCCTGTGGAGACTTTAGAGAAAGCCCTAGTTCCCCGCCTCATCTCGACAAGAGGCCTCACATCCCCTTGAAAATTCGAGAGGAACTTGGAGTTCAATGCGTCAAAAGGACAACAAGCCTGACTCCTCTTAAAAATTGATAGGAATCCGACAATCACTTTGGGAACTGAAAGGGAAACTGGGTCTCAAGTCTCACCTAAAGAGGCATCCCTATTGCCCTGCCAAGCCTCGATGAGAATCTCGAGGTATCCCTCGCAACTAGACATGTGTCCTGACTTTGCTGAACAAACTCGAGTTTTGAAGGGCCATCCAAGTCCTAACTCGAGAATATACCCCAGGAACCCTCCGCAACTCGAGAAAAACTTCGAGCCGTCCCCCTCGCTGCCAGATGAGGTCCGATTCCTCTGCATTGGGTGCAGAGCAATTCCCTGTTGCACATCAAACACGAAAGGAGCCTGGACCTCCTGGATGGAACTCTAGAGAGTCCTCAAGAACACTGTCACCAGTTTAGAGCGACCCTGATGTCACCGCATCAATATGAAAAAGCTACGTGTGTTCCCAATTCTATTCAAGATGACTCCAGATTCTCTTGCATTTTCTGCAGACCCATCCCGCATTCCCCATCAAGCACGACAAGTGTCTTGACTTCCTTTGGGCAACTCCAGAGATTCCCCAAGAACACCGTCTCAAGTCTAGAAGAACATCAAATTTAGCACATCAAATTGAGAAAAGTTCAGTGTACACAAATCATCTTGAGAGGAGAGCAGATTCCCTGGCTTTGACAAAAGAGGAAAGCAAGCTTTTCATAAGCACCTCAAGTGGAGACCTTTCTGACTTATAAATATGTAGGAGGGACCTGGAGTTTGCTTCCTCAAGTGGAATGGACACTGAGATGCCCTGACTCAAAACATGGCCGGATTTCCCTACAGTGACTGGAATACAGGCTAGTCTTTCATCTCCCAAGATGAAGGGATGTGTGAATCCCCTGTGGAGACTTTAGAGAAAGCCCTAGTTCCCCGCCTCATCTCAACAAGAGGCCTCACATCCCCTTGAAAATTCGAGAGGAACTTGCAGTTCAATGTGTCAAAAGGATAACAAGCCTGACTCCTCTTAAAAATTGATAGGAATCCAACAATCACTGTGGGAACTGAAACGGACACTGGGTCTCAAGTCTCACCTAAAGAGACATCCCTATTGCCCTGCAAAGCCTCGATGAGAATCTCGAGGTTTCCCTCGCAACTAGACATGAGTCCTGGCTTCGCTGAACAAACTCGAGTTTTGAAGGGCCATCCAAGTCCTAACTCGAGAATATACCCCAGGTGCCCGCCGCAACTCGAGAAAAACGTTGAGACGTCCCCTGGCCGCCAGATGAGGTCCGATTCCTCTGCATTGGTTGCAGAGCAATTCCTTGTTCCACATCAAACACAAAAGGAGCCTGGACCTCCTGGATGGAACTCCAGAGAGTCCCCAAGAACACTGACACAAGTTTAGAGAGACCCAGAAGTCACAACAGCAGCATGAAAGCATTCCGTGTACCCTCAAATCATCTCGAGATGAGACCTGAATCACCTGCATTAGATCCAGATCCATTCCGCCATCAAAATCAAACACAACAATTGGCTTGTCTTTCCTTAATCAACTCCGGAGATAACCTGGGAACACCTTCCCAACTCTAGAGGAACGATAAGTTCAGCACTGCAACTTGAGAAAAGCGCCGTGTACCACAAATCATCTCTAGAGTAGAGATGATTCCAAGGGTTTGACTCACATGAATGGCAACTTTCTACAGCACCTCAAGATGAAGAGATTCTCAGCTATAGGAATGTAAGAGAGACCCTGAGTTTTCTACCGAAGTGAAATGGACACTGAGATGCCCTGACTCTAAATAAGGCCGGATTTCCCTGCAGTGATTTGAATGCAGGGTAGTCTTTCATTTCACAAGGTGAAGGGATGTCTGAATCCAGTGTGGAGACGTTAGAGAAAGCACTAGTTCCCCTCCTCATCTCGACAGGAGGCCTCACATCCCTTTGAAAATTCGAAAGAAAATTGGAGTTCAATGCTTCCAAAGGAGATGATGCCTGAATCCTATTGAAAATTGATAGGAATTTCAATATCACTGTGGCACCAGGAAAGGGAACCTGTGTCCCATGTCTCAACTAAAGAGGGCTCCCTATCGCCCTGCCAAGCCTCAAGGAGTATCCCCATGTGTCCCTGGCAACTAGACATGAGTCCTGACATCACTGATAAACACGAATTTTGAAAGGCCATCCACGTCCTAACTCAAGAATATAACCCAGGTTCCCTCAGAAACTCGAGAAAAACCCCGAGACTTCCCCCTCGCTACCACATGAGGCCCGATTCCCCTGCATTGCATGCAGAGCAATTCCATCTTCCCCTTCAAACATGAAAGGAGTCTGGACTTCCTGGATGGAACTTCAGAGAGTCCCCAAGAACACTGTCAGACGTCTAGAGGGACCCTGATGTTACCGCAGCAACACGAACGGGCTCCGTGTTCTGCAAATCAACTCGAGATGCGTCCAGATTCCCCTGCATGTGCTCCAGAGCCATCCTTAATTCCCCATCCAACAGGAGAAGTGGCTTGACTTCCTTTAAACAACAACAGAGAATCCAAGAGAACACCGTCCAAAGTCCAGAGGAACACCAAGTTCAGCAGAGCAACTCTTTAAGACAAAACTGCTTAGTCTCCTTCCTGTTTCCTGAGATATAGATTGTCTCCTGACCTTGTGACTAACATTAATCCTTGTTCCCTTGGTCACCATTGCAGTTTGTTTGGTTTGCTGAATTCTATCATTCCCAAAAGAAGTTTCTTGTACTGAAGCCTTTATATGCTCATAGTAAAATCATTAAATCACCTTTGCTCCATTAGAGCTTAGGTTACCGGGACTTTTTTTGTCTCTCTCTCTCTCTCTTTTTTTCTCTCTCTCTATTTTTTCTGGCTGACTCTCCGGAGCGTGGAGACCCGTCGTGCTCACTTTTCTGCCCGGGCTTCTAAGACCCCCTCGAGAGGGCGCCTGGTAACTTGGTGAGTGATGCAAGCCCTGTATCAAGGACAATATTGGTCCTCTGTGTAAACCAAGTTATATCAGCCTCCTTCTCTCTTTTACTTTCTGATCGCCAAATCCATACCACAAGGTTCTGGTCCATTAAAGGACCCCAGCAAATGTGGCCAAAAAACAGGGACACTGGTATACGTGGTATATCGGGTGGAGTGACTCATGTACCTATTGAGGTCTGTAAATACTAAGGCATGGGTTAAAAGGCTGGACAGCCCCATTGTTTCTCTACTTTACTTCATACTTCTTTACATTTCAGGGACTTCTGGTTTCACGCCAATGAATAGAGGCTTGCCTTCAAACAGTAGTTGAACATAATCCTTAGTTTCCTGATAAATGCAGTTTTGACTTATAATTTGGCTCTGGGCAAAGAAAATTTTAAATGAGCAGCCAAAGAAGGAAAAACTATTCCAATGAATCTCTAGCCCCTATGCGCTCTTATTAAAGCTGTAATTCTGCCATTTCAAGGTATATTTTAGCCCTTTCAATATTCAGCAACAGGCAAAACACTTATTATATACATATAAATTAAATGATTAACCTTTACAAATGGCTCAATTAAAACAATACGAAATATCTCAAAATGTTCTTGCTAGCCATGCCCTGGCTGCTCCAAATGCTTCTCCTCTGCCAACAGTCGCAACTCCAAATGTCTCTTTGTTGGAACCTAATGATAAGTTACATTAATTTCTAAGCTAGACTAGAAGCTGTGATTTCCCATACTGTAATCGAAGAAGAAACAAAAAAAAAAAAAAAACAGCTAGAGAAATTACTTGCTTATCAGAATGAATATCAGAAATGTCAAAGTACTATAACTGCATTTTGTCAGACTAGGCTTATTATTGTTTATTTAAAGGCTTGTCACAATCTAGGATCAAGAACTTAAAAGATGCAAATACTAGCTGAAACAATGTACATTTTAAAAAGAGAAATGTAGGATGCTTTACATGTGGAGATAAAAACCGTTTAAAAAGGTACTGCATTAAGAA